>APFE030965606.1:97218-187198 GCA_000404065.3 Pinus taeda | reverse complement strand
ATACCATGTGCCATTTTTATTTTTATTAATTCTAATATTAGGGTTAATAATGGTTTTTTGCATGGTATTAATAACAATCTAGTCCATGGTATTTGTCTCATAGTATTTTGCCCATAGGTTTCACCTAAATATAACCCATTTTTTGAGTGTTCGTAAATATAAGGTGACTTATGGAGTAAATATAAAAAAATGTTTTATTTGTTTACCATTTTATTTATTTTTTTATTAATTTACCATACCTCTTTTACAAATATGGTAATTGGCCGATAGGATTCACTTAAATAAAACCTCTTTCTTGAGCCTTCATAAATCGAACGAGGGTTATGGACTAAATATAAAATGATGTTTTATTTATTTACCATCCGTCTAGTTTATTTATATTTTTATTTATTTACCATACCTTTTGAGTAAGTATAAAAAGACGTTTTATTTATTTACCATACCTCCACTTTACTTATATTTTTATTTGTTTACACCCTTACATGTATGTAAGGTGACTTATGGAGTAAATATAAAAAATGTTTTATTTATTTACCATACCTCTCATTTATTTATATTTTTATTAATTTATCATATCTCTTTTATAAATATGGTATTTGGCCCATAGGATTCACTTAAATAAAACCTATTCTTGAAAATGGGAGAATGGATTCACTTAAATAAAACCTATTCTTGAAAATGGGCGAATGGAAGGTTGTAACTCCTAATTTCAAGGGCTAAATTTACCTTTTTTACCCTCTCCCTTAAAATAAGGTGGGCTATTTGAGGTGATTTGTAAAAATGTAATGATACAAAATATTCGCCCACTAAAAAATTTAAACCCCTTAATTCCGCCAAAGGGCGAACATTCGCCCCTAAAATTATCCTTGACTGGGTGGTTGGGTTCATACCATAGACCAAGTTTCGTATGTTTTTTGAATGGTTGTAGCCATGCCTAGACTACATGTACTTCACTATCAGAGATATCAATTGTACTTGTACCTGTAGGTTCTTCAAGAGTGTCGTTCCAATTTAGACAATTTCATAAAGCATTTCACCCCTCCCACTCTCTCGGGCTTCATGCTTTAGGGGGCATCTGTTACACAGTAATTTGTCACTGTCCTCATCTCAGTTCCTCTGCTATGTCATGTGTCAAATAAACATGTTCATGTCTTCCCACTAATGTAAGAAGATTAAGCAAATGCTCTCTGATGCTTCAAGTTGATCCTCATTCCCTAAGTTTCTACCTCGTTGCGAGTAAACCCTTAATATATGCAATGGTCCCCTGCAATAAACGATCTCATCGTGACCCCATCGCAAGTGTACATCTGTTTCTCGTGATGGTCAGATTTCAAGGCCCGGTGTAAGGCTATTAGCTATATATCAGGACAATGGGTCTGCATGCATTCCCTCATTCCGATGTCATCGTGGAGACTTAGTTTATGGCTAGTGACGATCTAGATTGGGTGAATTTGTTCCAACAGTCGGCCTTCTCGATGTCTCTAGACCTAGTTTTTGGGTCAGTTTGGGTTGTCCTTCCTCCTTTGGGATGGTAGTTCCATATTTTGTGCTACCTTCCTTGAGGATAAGATCCCTCTCCCTCATTTCATGGAGACTCCTTCTCCTATAAAATCACTCACCATTGCTATGATCTACTAGGTCTTTAGTTCTTTGGTTGGACAGTGTCGCTAGTCCTTTTGAGTTTGGTAGATAGCTTTGGTGTGAGTGTGACAAGTGTAAGATTGCTAATAGTTTGTAATAGGCTATGGAGTGCCCTTAACTTTGTATTAAAGATTGTGAGTGAGACATAGATATTGTTTGTTTGGGAGACCCATCCTTGAGAGTAAATTCTTGAAGAAACATACTGGTTGGACGCTCTGAGAAGGCTTGCAGCGTCAAGACTTGGTTGTAAGCTTTTCTCTTGATTCATTATTAATATAATCAATGATGATCTCCTATGTCTTGTATGTAATTTACTTGATAGCTCATGATTTCTTGACTTAATGAGTAAATAGATCATTGTTGTTCTCAGTTACGTGCTCTATTGTTTCTTGTGCTTTTTCAGGTTGATTGCTCATTGAGTAGAAAAAATGAAAGCTGGAGTAGCGCAACAGAACCTCATCAACCACCAGTTTAAGGTAGGCCTCCAACGATGATTATTTAATGTAATCAATTGTTGCTTTGTCTTTGGTGTGACTAGACCCACTCTAGGGCTAGAGGGGTTGCCTCTATTCGTAGAGGGAACACTTTCCTACTTCATGGGCCTAGAGGGAAAGAGGATCAATATTGTGGAAATAAAGAGTATGGAATAGATATAAAATGCACAACCAACATCTCCCCCCAATTGAATTGATTGCATGTCCTCATGCAGAAATTTAGCTCCTCCTACTATACCCCCGATGCAAGTCTATAAAATTATAGGCACCAGTAGTGTCTTCACCTAGAATCATGTACCCTTGAGTAGTCATCAACTGTCATGGCCATGATTCTTCTTCATAGTCGCACAGGTTCCTTGAATCATTTATCCCTAAGTGAATCCATCATCTTTTTGTGTTCCTTGAGCGAGATCATTCCCTCTTGTAGAGAGAGTGCCTTGTGCTTCCATTTATGTAAATCTAGCATCAACAACATTATTTTAGAACACCATTCTTCACTAGGACCCAGTGTTCTTCCACATTCACTAACAATCTAAGGTGTAACATCCTCCTGTGGGTGAAACTCCTCCATTTAGGTTGTTGGTTCTTATGTCACAATAGCGTCATTAATGGATTTGTGTGTAACAGTTTCTTTCTCTCCCTGATCAGCTTCTACTTCCACTATTGGTTCTTATGTAACGAAAGTGTCATCCAGGTTCTTGTGTATCATTTTTCCTTGGGTAAGCTTCTCTTTCCACTGCTCATTCTTGTGTATCAATAGTGCCAACCACAAGTTCATGGATATTATCTTCTTCTTCTTTCCCTTGGGTGGCTTATATTTCCACTGTTGGTTCTTGTGTAACAGCAGTGTCAACGAAGGGTTCCTGTGTATCAGCTACCACATTACTTTATGTAGAATTCTCTATCTCAATTGTTGGTTCTTGTCTAACAGTAACTTATTCAATGGATTTTTGTGTTTCAGCTTCCTAGGATTTGGTTTTTGTTTCCCTCGAGATGGTGTCCACTGCACAGAATCTATACCTTGCTGCCACTAGCTTCTTTGCACATGCCATGCATACAACACCTGAAACATTTCCCTTCCCGGCCCTATCTACAGCCTCAGCCAAATTTTCTAAACCTAGAGCCCTTACCTCTACCTTCTCCTCTTCTAACTTCTTCCTTAGCTTTTCATTCTCCTTTTCTAAACTTTCAATTTTGAACATCAAGGATTGAGTCTCGTTCTTACCTAGTGAGGAAGCTTCCTCCGATCGAGCTTGCACTTCATCCTTCTGCTTTGTTGCCTCCTTGTTCTTCTTAGACATGGATGGGGACTCTGGGTGCCTGCTAACCCTTATTCTCTGTTTTGGCCACCTATCACCAATTGGCTTTTCAACTAGCCTTTTTCCCAACCCTTACCTTCAAGGACTGGGACTTCTCCTTGGTTTCAACTGGAGCTTCCTCAAACATCCAAGTTTGCTTTCTGCGGGTAGTTCTAGCCTTATTTCTCATGAATTCCTCCTAGCTCCCACCCTGGAAACTTAGGGAATCCAACACAATTAGCTTAATGAGGCCATGGTTTGTGATGCATGTCTCTAGATGCATCGATGTTTTTACAGCTCTTGGGTAGTGGAGGCCCCGCGTAATGGGTTTAGCGCTTAAAGCCCTCAATTTTGGGTAAAAGTATGGTAAAATCTCCGCAAAGTGCACAAAGCGTGAATTGTAATGAGTCCAGTCAAAGGGTGTCCACCCGAAAATAATGTAAGAAGATAGAAAGTGAGTCAGCTTGCCTATGGTCGGCAGACCATGGGAGTGTATAAATAGAGCAAGGGGCTAAGGGTAGAAGGCAGATTTAGTTCAGTTCTTGAATGTTATGTGTTTATGAATGAAATATTCACTCTCAGTTTGTAAGTCCGAGTCGTAGGTGACAGTAGTAGAGTAGGTTCTGCAGCTATGTGCGCAGAGGCCTAGTAGAGTCCGCAGCTATGTGCACGGGCCCCTGTAGCTGAGTGCGCAAGGCAGATCTAGTTGTAACAAACATGAGATAAATAAATATAAGTGTTTCTGAATCATTGTGTGTTTTATCAAAAATCTATATGTTTATGCTTATGCTCTGAGTTTATGCAAATCTGTAAGATTATGGGTGCACACACTAGTTATAACTATTAAATGCTTGCTTAAAGACATTAAGAACTAGATTTGTTCTATCATAACCATGATAATACTAAGAATCTAAGAAGTTCCTCTTCATTGAACTACGAAGACTTGAAAGCTGAGCACAGTAGAGTGAGTGCATGAATCGGTTCGCGACCCTTCCAATCCTCATTAAGACATCCCTAGGGTGCAGAAACCTGGTTCCAACACCCTCCCATACTACCTCGGGTGAGACATCAGTCCGCGCTCCATAGATTGTTGCCAAAATGGCCGATAGTATGAGATTTGTTTGGCTAAAAACACTTCTGAACCTAGGTCACGCCCCATCAAGCCAACAAATGGTTCCGTTGCCAGGACCGGGATCTGCTTAAGGGATGTCTGATGTCGAAACACTAGAACCCTATAAAGAAAGAGATTGAAGATTGGTTGCAATAGAAGCTCCACAAGTTCGTAGTACAGGAAAACGAAACTCCATATATATCTAAAGAGAGGTGGTTGGATTGCTACTTATACATGAAAAATCCACGAGATCTTCTTTGTGTCCTTCTCGATAGAATTATATGAGTGGATCATAAGACTAGCTGATAGTCAGGGGAGGTGCAAGCTTGATCAGCCAATAGCGTGGACTCCAGAGTTGGTATGCGAGCTAGAAGGATTTGAAGATAAGATTGTGCAGGTAGTAGATCATTGGCTAGATCGGGTAATAGGAAGGTTTATCACTGAGTTCGCGATAGATACAACTATGAGCTACAGAGAAGCAGAAAGACATTTTCTCAAGGGATCGTGGGGTAAGTATATCAAATCATTGAATACTGGGATTAAACTATTGTTATGTGAAAAATGGGTTATGATAATCCATTGGTGTCTGGGGTAATGTGGAGTGGAAGAGGCTACCAAGGGATCGAAGGGTTATAGAATGGTCCCCTGATTTCACTTTCACGAGAAAGTGAGGAGGAGCTCGTAGGGTTCTCTCTGAGAAGCGCGATCCGATTGATAAACTAGCATATTCCATTATTACCACCACCATCAATGCCATCACCCACTTCGCCTACATCAACCCCATCTTCACCTACCCCACCTCCCCCACCATCGAGGGTTGGAATGGAGAGTGTGATCAAGTTGCCTGTATTTAGAGGCATAGGAAGTGAGGAACGAGATCAGTTCTAGTTCGTGGTAAAGGTAGTATGGGAAGCCCAAGGTGTTACAAATGATAACATCAAAAAGGCTACTTTGATAAGCGCACCATAGGATCACTCATTGATGTGGTATATAAAGCACTCTAGCGATCATCCAAATGCAGGAATAGTGGAGATCCAGGATGCATTGAACAAAGAATTTAGCTGGCCAAAATTAGAGATGCAGTCAATCATCGGGTTCAAGGAGATCATGATGCTTCCAGGTGAAACCCATTTGGGATCTAGATTAGAGACTAAAGAGTACGTCTGTGAGGCTAACATGACACTAACAGATGCACAACACCGCACGTGGTTTGTGGCGTCTTTGACACCACATCTGAGGACAATGCTATCACAACAAAATATCTCAACCTAGGCTAAAGCTTTAGAGATAGCGATGAGGTTGCATGAAACTCCAATACAAGATCCTGGGTTGGGAGTTTAGAAAATCCACACACAACTACAAAAACTATGCTTAGAGATGTAAAGTTTGAAACAAGATAAGGCACCATGCTCAGAAGCGCGAGAAGAGGTGTGGTGCATAAAATGTAAAGGCCAAGGCCATGATAAGGATCATTTTTTGATATTCGTGAACTATTTGGTGGGGGGGACCAATGCCATTGAGACCAAAGGCATATGTGGGGCCAAGCATGGCACCCGCACTCTAGTGCGCGATCTGTCAGGTGGGAGGAAAGAACACAAGAGACAACTGTCATCTATTGCAGAAGTTTACACAACCCCCCAAGCAACTATTTTGCAATTTTTGTAGATCGATGGGCCATGACGAACAAAATTGCCAAAGTTATGAGTTGTTGATGGATTAGACACCTGCTTACTAAATGCAGACTGAGGTGCAAGGTTAGTATCTAGCTGCGGAAATAGTGTGCGGTGGATTCCTGAGATGCGGACAGGGACGAGGAGGAATGGGACTCAGAGGATGGTGTGGACAATTAATCTGCTACAATTGTGGAGGACCTAGGCACTATGCGCATGACTATACAAACTAGAATACAATGTGTTGCCCGTACTATTACCAGTTTAATCATAAATCAATAGATTGCCCCACACTAATCACACAAATGCATGAAAAAGGGGTTCTTTAGTCTACTCGCACACAGAATGTTCAAATGATGAAATCTGAACCACACGAAGAGGACTCTAACATGAACATGGTGCTCATAAGTGGTGCAACCATAGGAGAGGATAAAGGGAAGCAACTTGAGGAGGATACATGGGTTCGCAAGGCCCTTACAACGAAACCTGAGTTTGATTTGGAATGCATGAAGGAGACATTTATGGAAGCCAAGAAGAGCTTTATGAAGGCCTTTACTTTAGGTAGTAAGGATCAAACTGAGCCAGGAATGGATCCCTCTATGCTGACTACCTTTTTAGAGACATGCATGAATCTACTACAGGACAATAAAGCAGTTAAGGGATTGCAAGAGATGATAACTCGGTGCACAGGGCCAAGTGAACTACAGATGTTTCATAAACTAGGCAAGCATGTGTTGCGCACCAGGCAGGAAATGCGATTAACTCCATAGAATGGTGACTATGATATGGATCAGGTTGTTCTGGACTTGGGGTCGGATGCAAATGTGCTACCTAAATAGACTTGGGAACACATGGGTAGGCCCGCACTATAATGGTCTCCTATTCAATTACGGATGGCAAACCAATAGAAGATCTTGCCCATGGGGAGATTGCAAGGAATCATAGTGGACATCGGAGATGCAAGCACACAAATAGATTTTGAGGTAATAGAAATTGTGGATGAAAGTAACCCTTACCCCACCTTGTTGGGAATAGACTAGGCCACGGACATGAATGGAGTCATCAACCTAAAGAAACAAAAAATGATATTCGAGAAAAATTCCCTCCGAGTAGTAGTCCCACTAGATCCGACCAAAGGAGCATGCTACATCAAACCTATGCATGATGAGGATAATGACGATGAGTTTCACTACATCTACGAAACAACAGTGCAAGATCAAGATCAATTGAATCCAATAGCAAACAGGAGAATCTCATGGGAACGCAACAAATCCTGCATTTCGAATTGAGATGAGGAGATAGAGCGATGGAAGAACCGATTGCATGAAGTAACAACGCTAAATTCTAATATGATGGTGGGATCACTGTGATGTGTGACAGTCGAAGAAAGGGAACTGCCAACCGATGAGGGTGCAACAAACATTGAGAAATCCATAGACCATTGTGAAAAGATAATACTAGAATGGAAGTAGCACGGTGTGCAAGCAGGGGCGTTGCGCGTGACAACTGCACCGATGTGGAATACACGTCAGAAGGTTAGTGGGACCTGGCATGAATGTAGAAGGTGACAAAAAGAAAAGAAACACATTCTGCCAGCTAATCACGATAGAGAAATTAGAAAAATAGGTAGAAACATGCATAGAGTTCGCCAAACAAAGAAAACCAATAAGAATCTGCATGTACCTAGGGTTCGATGGACATATAGGACCATAAGCAAAAGAAGGAGGGCAATGGTGCTCCCATTGTCGATAAGACAAGATGAAATCAAGAGTACAGTGGAATATCCCATAGTTTGGATAGGACGTGAGGACCAAGGTAAAGTAATTCAGTAATTACAGGAAGCCATTTCGCACAAGAGCTTGAAACTTCATGAACCAGATGAAGAATGGGCAGAACTGAGGGGAAAAAGCGTGATATTGGACAAATAAATCAATAAACTGAACATCAGAGGCACACAAATGGACCACGTAGAACTAAGGAAACTAGGCCTGGCCACTGTTGTGACCCTGCTATCATGGCTGCAACCACACCTTACTGAGCAAAGGAGCATAGAACACAATGTGCTACAAAATAAAAAGGTACTCGAAGGATGCCCATAGCCTAGGCTAGCAGGGAAGCAAAAGTCTCGCATGGGGGGTGTGACCACCTAAAAATCTGTAGAAAGCATAGTCTCAGCTCTCCAAATAGTTGAAAGGAGGCGCAGGACTATAAACAAGTCTGCAGGAGAACTGCACGGAAAGATGGTTCCGTGCAGGGCCAGTTGGTCAGCAAGATTGCAGTTGCACAGCAAGGGCTGCGCTACCACGTGGGAAGGCTAGGAGGTGACCACTGATATCATTGTTCATGATAAGAAGTCCAAGTTACGATAGAGAGGAGTGAGAAGTGGGCCATTAAGACAGTAGTTCTGAGCTAGATACAAAAAGATCTGCCACCAAGAATATATTAATGAATCAGAAGTGGAGGGAAGGGTTGAATTCAAAGTGACACGATCCTATAGAAATCATTGGGGTATCCCCACAACAACCCTTGGATATTTGAGACTCGAACCAGTGTAGAGCAGCAAGCACCCTGCTACCTAGCCACCCATGAGTACGTACCCGAGTGAATCCAGGATAGAAACCATGTCTAGAACCAGGGTAAGGTTTGCAGAGAAACCCTATCTAACCCAGAAGGAGTCGGGAGAGGCGACCGCTTTCAAATGGTGACAATCAAATTAAATGGTGCTAAAAGGAATGTGGAAATGTATCTAAATCATGGAGAAAGAAGTTTAACTCTGACCTCTAGGAGCATAGGTTCACCTAGAGGATCAAAACATGTTACAACAATGATTTTTTTTTTTTAATGGAAACACCACTAATCTCCTCAATCCTACGAGAAACAAGTTTAACATGGAGCAAGTTTAATCATGGAGAAGGGAGTTTAACTCTGACCTCTAGGAGCATAGGTTCACCTAGTGGATCAAAACATGTTACTAACAATGATTTTTTTTTTTTTCAAATGGAAACACCACTAATGCGATGTATTTTTCTATTTATGAGATTTTTTTTTTCTTCCAGAATATTTTTCATATCAACAAAATCTTTTACATATGGATGTGCAAATTGCAACAAATTAGTTGGTGAATAAATTTTTGAATTGTTGACTTTATTCTCCAATCTAAATCTTACTTTATGTGTGTTTCATTTCAACTATGTCTTTATGTGTTAACATATTATAGTTGTTAACATATAACAACTATTATCACTTTTTCATCTTTGAGCTTATCTCTATTGTTGATTCCCTAAATATTAGCCAATTAGACAGACATGATCGACAAGGCCCATGTCCATCTGATTGCCAAATATTCTAAGAATCAGCAATCAAAATAAAAATGCCCATTTTTCATAAAGATATAACAAACTCTAATTTACCTAAAATTATAGCTTTCTTGGCCCAAGTCTCAACCCATAATATAAAAATAGCTATTAAATTGCAAACAAAATTATTGTACAAACCAAAAGAAAAAAAAATGAGGATATCTTAGTGAAATTGCACCTCTCTTGAAGAGCAAGTGGTGGATTATACATGTTGTAGCTCATTGTGTGGATGCCCAATTTTCCAATGGGTAAATCTTGAAATACATGCAACAATGAAGTTTGATGATTCTCAATGCTAGATCATAGGGGATTCACTGAGTGAACCTCTAACATATCACATGGGTTCATGGCATATTAAACAATACCCTTAATTTTATTACATATTGGAAAATCGCTTTAAAAATGACATTTTTAACCCCTTACAAATATGAACCTAATATAGCTTCCCAATTTAGAAAACCCCTACTTTGACTAGATATTGTAGGTATCCATTTTTTATACCCCTTTATATCTTTTCATTAACCTTAAGCTCCATTTTTTATATTTTCCAATATAAAAACCCTTTACCCCTATATATCTCCCAATATATTATGTCATTTTTTCTTCAATAAATATCCCCAATATAAACCCACATGGTATGCTAGTGCTCTCCCAATGAAGCCCCGGAGTGCTAGATGTACAAAGTGCTCCATCGAATCCACTCTCTATTTCATCAACTTAACTAACTATCCATCATGAGTTATGTGTGTCATTAGATTCAAATTCGCGTTGCTTAAAGGATTGTACTCCCATGGAGTGCTGATGTGGTTGAAATGATGGGAAGTGGTGAACAGTGGTAAGGCCATGATGAATCTTCCTTACACTTTGATTTATGCACTTGCTCCTCATTAATTTCTATGCATTGATTCCTTTGGAGTCTTGGTGTAATAAGATATACAGTATGTAACGTAACATATATTTATAATATACATTATAAACATGTTCATAATGGAGCGGCACAAAAACTTAGGATTCATTGGCATGAATATGCAACCACATCACCAAACTAGTCAAAACAACTCGAGACTTTGAAAATTTATAATTTGCAATTGAGAGCTCGCAACCATGCAAATTTCATAATGACAGAAAGTTTAGGATTCATTGGCATGAATGTCCAGCCACATCACCAAACTAGTGGAAACAATTTGAGACTTCGAAAGTTTATAATTTGCAATCCAGAGGTCGCAACCAAGCAAATTTCATAATGACAGAAAGCTTTAGAGAAGTGAAGACAATGACGCGATAAAAATGAAAACCAAGGAATTTTTTTTTCAAAAAAAAGGCAAATTTCATAATGACATAAAGCTTACAGAGAAGTGAAGGCAATGATGCGATAAAAATGAAAACCAAGGAAACTTAATTTTTTCTAAAACAAAGCAAACCAAAGCAATAAAAAAAGATACATTAGTAAAATTTATATGGAGCTCTTTAATTTACGAGGAAATTAAGGGGTGTTATGGGTTCAATATTGGGTAACATAGGGATCAAGTATAAATAATGGGGTTAAATTTATCAAAATTAAAAAAAAAAACTATATTCCTTATATTCTTAGATATGACATCATTATTTATGAGTCTCATATAAAATAGATCAAGTAATTATTAGTTTTAAAATATAAGTACTTGACATTAATTTAGTCAAAAATTTATGAATATGAAAGTAGGGACATGTTTTAGTTTTATTTTCTTCTCATATTACTAGATAGAAGAGGTATGACTAAGAAGTTTTGATATTAGTATATATCTATTAAATCTAAAGTTGCTTGTTTTTCCCAACATCGCTTAGCTACCTCCGAGCAACACCATACAAGCATGACCTCGTTGTGAATAACCATCCATAGCTCCAACACTTTTAGTTGTACTTCCCACACCTTTTGGTGCTTCCAACTCTCTTTTGTTTCCACACTTTTGATTCACTTAGTTGGAGAATTTCATTTGGAAATTAGATGAAGAGAGTGGGGTGGTACAAGAGACATTTTGATTTAGAGAAAATAGATGTAATCATTTTCATTTTTTTACACTACAAGCCTTTCCTGTACCTAGAAATCTAGAGGATTCATTCAATGTGGAAGGATTAGGGAGGGATTTAAGGAATAAACTAGAATCTATTCTTTTAGTTAAAAGGATGAACCATACTACTTGGAACAAATTAAGGGTGTCTCCAAAGATTTTGGGCAATGTAGGGAGAATAAACTTCACAAGGATAAACTTTTGGATAAATGAAAGTGCACTATTATGAGAGAGTGTAGGTTATCCATAACCACCAAGCTATTACATAGAAAAATGTTTAGCCCATAATATTTTGAAAACATCACACAATCAAACTTTAGGCAAAACTAAAAATAAACCACTTCAAAAAGTGAAAACTTAAGATTATGCAAATCTTTCAGAAACTAATAGTAGTACTAAGATCAAAACACTACATAAACATAAAAACTAATGACACTTTGCGAAGAGGAAGGAATCAAAACTAAAAACAGGCCTTAAGAAAAATAAAAAAATTCAACTAGATAAAATACAAAAGGAAGACTTTGCATAAAAGAAAAACATCAAGTTAAAATGTGTATTTCCATTTCTGTTAAAATATAAATTAATTATGTCTTGCAACTTAATAGTCATGCTATTATTCAAAAGAAAAACCCTAAAGTGCAACTACAATTTCAAGGCTAACTACTCAAGCAAAATGTGTATTTCCATTTCTGTTAAAATATAAATTAATTATGTCTTGCAACTTAATAGTCATGCTATTATTCAAAAGAAAAACCCTAAAGTGCAACTACAATTTGAAGGCTAACTACTCAAGCCTTGTGAAATAAGTTTCATGTGAAAAGAATCAAAAGTTATGCATAGTTGAAGATAATTTTTTTTTTTCATTTTATTCTTTTCAAGTGTTCTTGCTTCATGGTATTTGAAAATTTGTTGCATTATACAAGTGGGTAAGTCTTGATAATTATAACTTAAAGACAAGACTTGGAAGAATTGTTTAACAGAAATAAACATATGCAACATGATAAATAATGAAGAGGGAGGAGTAAAAGTGAAATTCCCTAAATGCCTTTTGATGATGGCTCATTTTTTTATGAAAGTAACATATGTCTTCATAACTACATTATTAAAATAAGTAAAAGAGAAGAAAATAAAGATAAAATTACTCCCACTCTACTCTACTTTAACAAAACATATTAAAACTATGTGAAATTATATTTTCAATAAAGGTACTCATGTTTCTTATGTCCTACATGAAAATTTACACCAAATATAAGATAGATACATATAATGTTAAGAAAAATAAAATGCTAAAACTACACACATCTCTATCAATAATATACAAGAGTAGAAGATTTATTTACAAGAAAGTTTCTACTGAAAGACTCATCTAACAATGACTTAATCTTATCATCATGACATATCCAATAAAAAATATAACAAAACGAACATGAAACATATGGTGGAATGTATTTATCTTCAATGAGTTTGCCAAGATATTGAGCCTTGAAAAAAGTATCTCCTTCACTTGATACATGTTTATATGTTTATGATAATTTTGAACTGATTTATTAAACCTAAAGTTAGTAAGGAAAATAGCGGGCTGATGCTTATTTACAAGGATAAAATTACTATTAGAGAAGAGTTCCAACGAGATTTTATCGAGGAAAGCTTGAAACAGAACATCAAAATGAGCCTCATTGAAAAATTGAAATGAAATCAGAGAATAAAACACATAAGAATCTTCAAAAACAAACCTACCCTTGGATAAAGGAAATAAAGAGAAAGGAAGAGAATCTATTGAACCTAACTTTGCATCTATATGTATTTCACTTTGTAATGAATGTAAATCTATGCTATCACAATCAAAATACTCATTAAATGTAATTTCCCTTTCTTGCAAATCACATGGTAGATTTGAATAAAAAACATTGTTAAAGGGATAATGAAGATATTTATAGTTAACATTGATAGGAAAAGGATTTACATTTATATATTTATCTTGAAAAGTATTTTTCTCAATCAAATTTGAATTAGTTGAAAAAAAGATTCCAATATTTCAATGTGTATCTAGATTAGAATATAAATCTAGATACAACAAATAGTGATGGTTGGAGGACAATAAATTAGACGCTTCCATAAGATTACCAAAAATCAAAGAATCATATATAAGACTACTAGAACTATGATTAAATGATAATCCTTCTACTCAAGAAATGGGAACTAGTTGTGAATTTACTTCTAAAGAAGAAAGATCAACATGTTCATTAATTATGATTTGAATTTGATTTATTTATATTGAACCTTCATCCCAAAGGTAATCGATAAGATATGTTTCAAGTGCATTTTCATATTTCAGATTTAGATCTATACAATCAATTCCTGAATTCTCAAATTGTGTGAAACAAACTTGTAAAGTTTGTGGTTGTGATACAATTTTTAGTTCTTCCATGAGTTCAATAAAATCAAATGTAGAATCAATATTAACTAATGGATCTTTCATATCTTACTCATCATTTTTTATTTCACTATATTTATTAAGAATAAGAGCATTAAAACATTCATTCAGATCACCTTCTCAAGGCCAATCCTTGAGATGAAATCTAAAACAAAGTGATATAAATCTAGTGTAGAATTCATCAAAAGATTAATCTTCATTCATAGAAAGGTTTTCACTTTTTAGCATAATTCTCTAGTAATTATAGTTATGATGGGCTAGCCATAAAACATCCAAAAAAATGATTCCAAGAGTGTAGAGACTTATTTGGAAGAGTTTTGAACCATTTCTGAATCGACCCTTGGAATGTAAGAGTAAATAATTTTGATGGGCTAGCCATAAAACATCCAAAAAATGATTCCAAGAGCGTATAGACTTATCTAGAAGAGTTTTGAACCATGTCTTAATTGGCCCATCATTTTTGAATTGACCCTTGGAATATAAGAGTAAATAACTTGCACATAGTATAGACTTATCTAGAAGAGTTTTGAACCATTTTTGAATTGGCCCACCATTTTTGAATTGACCCTTAGAATGTAAGAATAAATAACTTACACACTTCATTATCGTTAGTGATTTCAAAAGATTTGCACCATTTCTGAATTTACCCTTGGAATGTAAGAGTAAATAATTTTGATGGGCTAGCCATTAAAGATCCAAAAAAATGATTCCAAGAGTGTAGAGACTTATCTAGAAGAGTTTTGAACCATTTCTGAATTGACCCATGGAATATAAGAGTAAATAACTTGTACATAGTATAGACTTATCTAGAAGGGTGTTGAACCATTTCTGAATTGGCCCATCATTTCCGAATTAGCCCGTGAAATGTAAAAGTAAATAACTTACACATTTCATTATTGTTAGTGATTTCAAAAGATTTGCAATTATCAACAAATTGACAAAATTAATCAATTGCAACAATTTTACTATCACCATCAAATTTCAATTGAGAAGTGAGCTCCCTACAACTCATTCCAAGGCTTGTACCTATCAATTGTTTCTCTTATCATTGAATTAAATTAGCAATGGACGCAATCTATATACAAGTTACTACATTTTCCCACTTTCCATGTGGGACAATATTTTCCTTTTGGAAAAAAAATATATATATTTATATATTTATTTATTTTGAAACTATAAGAAATTATGATAATGCATCTATTGATGCTCAATTTGAGTTCTATTGAAGGTAACGATTGAATCATTACAATTCGTTCAAATTTTAAATAAAAAGTGATGTCCTTGAATGCTACATATCAGGGAACAACATGAGAGACACTCCTCAACAATTGGTATAATATCCTACGTAAAAGATATGTCAGAAATACCTTGAGAGAACATGTCTAAATTTGTCCACATTTGTTATTTCCACGACATTGACATAATCCATCATATGACTATTGAAGCATGGGTAGACGTTCAAATAACTCCATACTTAGTATATTTGTGAAACATAGAAAATTCAATAGATGTACCTAGGTGTCGAAAATGGGTGGAGGGGAAGAGCGGGAAAATATGTTAAGATAATGGCTTAGTTCATTTTCTATCCGATTTTTGATCCGACTAGAAGAGAAAAATGTGAGATATGGAACTAGGAAGAGAGTCTAAGCTTTAAGACTAAGTTGTTACTAAAAATGAATCCTATTCATAAGAAGGTACCCACCCTCATCCACCATGACTTTTTAGTCAATAAGTTTTTAGGCAATGTTATTCATGGTATTTTGAAAAAAGTAAAAGAAACTCAAGAATAAGGCAAGTGTTATAAGTTAGAATGGCTAGAAAGGGCACTTAAGAATATTTTAGCACACATAAGTAAGCCTTATTTGAAGGAGAGCAGTTGGGTTTCTGGACATTGCATTCATTTCCAATACTTTCTAGTTCAATTCAATCGAAACGTTGGGAAAATGGAATATATCTCGTGGGACATCAAGTTCCATGGGCTTCAAGATTTGATGAAGAAATAAATGGAGAGAGAAAGTGTGAAAAAAAATCCTCCCAAGCCCAACTTTGTTTAGCCAATATAAAACCTTAATTTGTCATCACAGTGTTTATATATATATATATATATATATAGGGCTAGATTAATGATTTATTGTGAAACAGTGGAGACCAAAAAACATTGATTTATAGATGGATGGTATACGAACTAGAATTGCTGATGTTGTAAGTGAAATAGAGAAGAAACAAGATCCAGGTGGTTCAACACTAGAAAAACCTCAAGTAGAGGATTAAAATGATGTTGGCAGTAACTAGATGGTCCCATATTAATGAGATACCCATTTACAATCAAGTCACATTTGTCAATTTTAGTAATGTTTATTATGTTTTCTGTCAAGATCTAGAGGTTATATCTCCAACTAAGAAGCACCACAAATGGAAACTACATGAGACAATGAAGTTGAATGTAATGCATGGAAATGATATTAAGTTTTAACAATGCTTTGCAAGCTAATTAATCCTCTTTCAGGTGCCATAGTGATTGACAATTAGCATCATTATTTGCTCCAGATCAATGGTCTCCCAATGGGTCAATATGATTGGAGGATAAGTGATAGGGACCCGTCAGAGAAAATGAATAGCTAAAACACTCATCTAAAAATCAACAACCAATGTTCATTTTCATGGGTACTCCTACATTTCCCGAAATCGCCTTTGACAACACTCGAACATGACCCAAAGTTCACATGACCCTTCGGCCCATCGACCTTGATCCTTGGCCTTTGACCTTCGACCTTCGATCTTCAACCTTTGGCCTTGATCCTTGACCTTTGGTCTTCAACCATTGTTTCACCCAACGGGTATTTGTCGACCTTTTTTGGTCATTTTCATGTCTTCCTTTGGCCTTGATCCTTGAGCCCATTTGGGCTTCTTGAGCCTTAAGCGTTCTTTTTTTTTCTTTTTGATTCTTTCCTTATTTTCGTTGAAAAACGCGATCGAGTTCACGGATGTATATGTAATTTTTTTAAGGTCCTATTGGAAGGTGGTTTTTGGGTTTACAAAAACCAACAACAATTTTCAATATATGCATGATGACAATGGAAAGATCGACACAACATCTACTCAATGTTTAGATAACTAATAACAATCCATAAATAAAATAAAACTTTAGAAAGACAAAATATCGAAGGAAGTCTTAGCATAAAAGAAAAACATCAAGTTAAAATGTGTATTATCATTTATGTTCAGATTAAAATTGATTATGTCATGCCAGTTTATATTTAGGATTTTATTCAAAAGAAAAACCATAAATTGCAGTTATTATTTCAAGGTTAAGTATGAGAGCCTTGTGAAATAAGTTTTGATGGGCCTTTAAATTAGACATAAATTAAGGCCCATCTGACCATCCTTCAGCACATTAAACCTTTATTTTTGCATTAGATAATGTATTTTTAACTTTAATATGTTCATTATGAAAGTTTATGGAAATTTGTGTATTTGTGCCTAATATTATTTATTTTTGTGGAATATTGTGAGAATATTGGGCAGACTATGAAGATTTGAAGGAGGAGATATTTTACGGACTTGGTCCCTACTACAGGGGGATTAATATTAAATAATAAATCAATAAGATATTATGGAATTATTGCACAGATTTTAGAAGAAAATCTAGGAATGTGTTCCCTACCATTTAATGCAGATTCCTAGTATTGGGAATGAAATCCACTAATCAAGGGATTTTGGTGGGGAAAGCTTCCTCATTTCTTGGGGAATGATTCCTAATCATTTTTTATAAATATCAAGTCGAATTTTCCTCTAGTGGTTGTTTTTATTCGTTTTTTTATAGGGAGAACTCATATTTTTGCAGCTCCACTTTCATTTTATGCAAGGATGTAATTGTTTTGATAGAAATAATTAAGATTGATGACATGTTTAGCTTCTAAATCTTGGTCTCCTTCATAGGAATTTGAGTTTCCTTGGGCTTGGCCATCCCAGGAGCCTCACACTACTACACCAAGGGCACTTTTAAGATATTTTTTTTAAGACAAAAGAAATTTTTTGCCTTAAAAAATCACTTTTTATTGTAGTTATTTTACAGTAAAATTTAATATCAATTAAATTTCCTTAAATATAAAATTTAAGAAAAAAACAATTTGAGACAAAAATATTTTAAGACAAAACTTTATATTTAAGACAAAAACAATTTAAGACAATTATTTTAAGACGAAACTTTATATTTAAGACAAAAAATAGTTTGAGACAAAAATATTTTAAGACAAAACTTTATATTTAAGATAAAAATAGTTTAAGATAAAAATATTTTAGGACAAAAATAGTTAGAGACAACAATATTTTAAGACAAAACTTTATATAAAGACAAAAATAGTTTAAGACAAAATTATTTTAAGACAAAAATTTATATTTAAGACAAAAACAGTTTGAGAAAAAAACATTTTAAGACAAAATTCTATTTAAGAGAATGGCCACTTAAGTTTACCAACTTGCATGATACTACTGTCTCATGCATATACTAAGGTATTTATTTGACTTTCCATTCATGTTATCTTATATAAAGGCAATGATTTGTTGGGCTCTTCTTTTTGTGGGGGTAGCCGATTCTGAAGAAAGTGACAACCTTTCTTTGCAAGATTTCTCGGATATCAATTCCTCTTTTGTCCCTTAGATCTCTTCTGATGCGATTAGAGACAACTTGTCTCTCATTGCATTCAAAACTACTACATGGAGGGCGATTTTAAGACAATTTTTTTAAGACAAAAGAAATATTTTGTCTTAAAATTTTCAATACGAGGTGCTAACAAAAAAGGTAAAGGTTAATGACTAGGGGTCCATCTTTATGTTATTGATGGCTTCTTCAAGAAGCAAAGCGATGGAGGTTGACAACAACTGATGGGATTTAGGGCGGTGGAGGCCGAAAACAAAGGTATGCTTCATGAAAGGAGCTACATAGGCACTTTCGATGAATGTGGATAGGCAGTGACTTAGTTGGAGTACTTTTTGGGGTCTCCATCGATTGTGTTTTAATATGTGTTTTTTTACTGTTTTATTTATTTTGAACACTACTATCAGATGGTTGTTGTTATCAACACATTGTTGTGCTAGAACCCCTGACTGTCATTGGCAACATGGGTTAGATTCACATGAAGAATTGTTCAAAAATGCAACAGGAAATTATGAATTTGATTTTGCCTTGATTAAATTGAGAAAGTTTGGATTTCCACATCAATAGACAAATTGGATGTAATTAAATTGTATGACATGGCTTGTGTCACCCAGTTTACTTAGTAAATTCGAGTTGAAGGAGATAGAGTTTAGTTAAGCATGTGTGATTGCTAGTTTATAGCAATAAAAGTCAATTATCTCATGTTGTTTTTAGTTAAACTAGTTCTAACTGTTGGAGGAACTAGTGGAAAGTCATTTATGTTGTTGGAATTCAGTCAAACTCGGTGATCATCTAGTTAATTGATCAATCAACCAAAAATAGCTAAGGAATGCAAAGAATTTGAGTTCCCCAACTGTGGTGGAGATTCCAAGTCAGTGTAACATCAATTGTAGACTAGTCATGACTGTAGAAGTGTTGCATGCAGCCAAATGATTAACCTTAGGAATTGCGCAATCCATTTTGGAAAAATTCCTCAATAATAAGGGCCTAATTTCTCAAGGAATTGCATAAGGAAGTATGGGCTCAAGCAGAGGAATAAATTGACTAAGTTTGGGCTAGAGCTTCTCAGTGAGAAGAGAGATAGATTATTCACTTGAAAGTTATGCTCAGTTGAACAAAGAAATTGTAATACATCTATATTGATCATATTAATGCAAGAAGGCATTGGGGTTTTTAGCAGATTGCTTTCCTCGAGAAAAATATTGTGTGCATGTGTTTTATTTCTTATTGCATGTCTAAAAATTTTGTTCTAAATTGTGAATTAACTTACACAAAGTAGTAGAGAAGGTTTTCATCTTGAGATTTTGAAAACATTGCATGAGCAGTTGCAAATATTCACCATAATTTCTACATGGTATCATAGCAGGATTCACATTAGAGCGGGAATTTCAAAGTTGTTTCTCAGGAGATTTGAATTTGTAGTTCATTGTAGCAAGATCTCTAAAGAGCTGAGAAGATGGCCTTCAACGGGTCAAGGGTATATTATGCCTTAGAAGGCAGTTCTAATTTCATTGCATGGAAGGATTGCATCGAGGAGGTATTTGATGACAATGGATTACTAGAATACATCAACAGAGATGTTGTAAAGCCAACAAAATCTGATGCCTAAAACCTTGCTCAGTGGAAGAAAGATGTAGCCAAGGTGTGGAGAATAATATTGGAGTGATTACGAGACCACATTGTCATCAATCTCCATGGGAAAGAAAATCCCTATGCAATGTGGTAGGCACTGATAGATATGTTCTAGAATAGTAGTGACCATAGGAAATTGGAGCTCAAGGATAAACTTTGAAATATCAAGATGCAGAACAATGAATGTATCTTGAATTATTTGAGGAGGTTCACTAAAGTTCATGATGAGCTTACAGGAGTTGGTGTTACTGTTTTAGAGGATGACTTGGTAAGCATAGCCCTTCTAAGCCTTCCCAAGAGTTGGCATAGCTATCAAGAATCAATGAACAAGAGGGAGAAATTATTGAATTGGGAGTGCTTATGGTATGATTTGCTACAAGAGGAAATAAGGGGCAATACCAGAGATGGGACCTCATCCAAGGGAAAGGATGAATAAAAGTTTGCATTGGTTGGAAAGGGAAAGAAGGGAAAAGGGAATAAATCTCAAACCAAACCAGAATCTAGCCAAGGGGCAGAGAAGAAATATTTGTCAAACTTAAATGCTTCCATTGTCATGGATATGGGCACTATGCCAGGAAATGTCCCCAGAAAAAGAAAATAAAAAGGAAATTAGGAGGAGCAGGAGGTAAAGTCTTGGTTTCACAGTTCAAGCTTGAATTTACCCTTATCACATGCATATCCAACACAATGAGGGCGAGCATGTGGTACTTTGACTTGGGTGCATCGTTCCACATGATAGGGTGTAGGGATTTTTTCAGTGACCTAGAGGAGAAAGATCTCCAGATGCACATCAACCTTGGGGAAGAAGAAAGGTACAACATGACAGGTATTAGTATAATCACCTTTTAGAGGGAGTTGGGTTCCCCTCTCAGTCTCAAGGATGTCATGTTTTTTCTAGGCCTAAAGAAAAATATCATCTTCGTTGTAGTTTTGAAAGATCATGGTTATGATGTCACCTTCAACAAAGGAATAGTATTCTTGAGACACATAGCCATGGGACAGGTGAAGCATATCAAGGTTTGTGTGAAGAACTTGTATAGGCTAGTTGTGGAAGACTATGTCTCATTAAGCACTAAGGTAGAGAAAGTGTAGGGCCGCGACGTCGATGAAATTTGGAACATAGGAATTTTCCATTTGCAACATGGAACCTTAAATATTATAAAAAAAATAACCACTGGCCTCCCCAATGGAGAACTTGATCAGTAGGATGTATGAAAAGATGTACATTGGGGAAGTACACAAAATCTACATTCCATAATCAGGACAACAAAGAACATGCAATCCTAGAAAGGATCCACTCTGATTTCTGTTGACCTTTCTTTAGCCTCCACTGCTAGACACACATATTTTGTCATTTTTATTGATGACTTCTCTTGGAAGTGTTAGATATTCTTCATGCGGAAGAAATATGAGACATTCTCCAAGTTCATAGAATTCAAGGCATTGGTTGAGAAAGAAACCAACAAGAAGGTGAAGGCTCTCAGGAGTGATAATGGAGGTGAGTATGTGTTGAATGAATTTAAAAAAGGTTGTGTGAAAGAAGGATTCAAAGAGAGTTGACAACACCCACAATGCACAATAGAATGAAGTGGTTGAGAGAAGGAAACATAGCATTATGGGTTCAGTGAGGGTGATGTTGTATGACCAAGGCCTACCTCTGAATTTTTGGGTTGAGGCATGAAATACAACAATATGTTTGAAGAATCGAAGTCCTCATTAGATTCTTGGCATGATTACACTGGAGGAGGATTTCTCAGGAGAAAATCAGATGTGTCACACTCCAATATTTTTGGAGCCTCTATTTACTCCCATGACTCCAAAGAGTCAAAGAATAAGCTTGAGTTGACCGTAGAATTGAGGGTATTTGTGGGTTACACAGAAACTCCCCACAACTACTGTGTGTACTTTCCATCCCTCATAGTGACAGTTGTGCGAAGGGATGTAAAGTTTGATGATGAGAAAGTGATGTATTTCTCTCTTGAGAGGGAGTTTTAGATCCCACTAGAAGATGAGATTTTAGCTCCAAAGGAGGAGCCTCAGGAAGTCATGGAGAAACCACAAATTCAGGAGAAGAGGGTGGAGATATTCACTCAAGTAGAACCATCTAGAGAAGGTAGAAAAAGAAACAAGGAATCTGACAAACTTTTGTAGGATGCGAGGGAGCATGTGGAAGCTCCTTCAAATATGTACAAGCAAAGGAGGTCACCTGAGAAGTACACTGGCTACCTAGATCTTATGACTGAGCTTATATAGATTGAGTCATCCTATTTTGAGGAAGAAATAGAGAAACATGTATGGGTTGATGCAATGGTGGAGGAATACGAATCCATTGCAAATAGAAGTGTTTGAGGGGTGGTCCCAAGACCATCATATAAATCAATAGTGTGTTTGAGAGAGATCTTCAAGGTGAAGAAGGAAACATATGGAAGAATAGAGAAGTGTAAGGCCATATTTGCAGCCAATTGGTACTCTCAAGTTGAAGGAATTGACTATGAGAATACCTTTGCTCTTGTAGCAAGGTAATCATCCATTAGATAAATTATTTCTCTGGCTATGAAGATGGGGTGGAAGATCCATTAGATGGATGTAAAATAAAATTTTTGAATGGAGTTATTGAGGAGGAGGTGTAAATAAATAAAGCAAACGTTTTGAGACATTTGATCAAGAGTCTCATGTGTGCAGACTCAAGTGAGTGTTGTACTATCTCAAACAAGCACCTCATGCTTGGTAAACCAAGATTGATAACTATCTCACTAGTTTGGGATTCACTATAAGTGAAGTGGATGAAAACTTCTATCACATCTTGGTAGAAGGTAAATTTCTTAGTATTGTATTATATGTTGATGATTTGATTTTAACCAGTGATGAGTAGCTAATCAGATCTTGTAAGGAGGACCTTGCAAGGGAATTTGAAATGAATAACATGGATCTCATGCACTACTTCCTCAAGATGGTAGTATGATAAGGCGATGGGGAACTATTTGTCTCTTAAAGAAAGTATGCAAATGAGATACTAAAGATATTCTGTATGGAGATTTGTAAACCCATGGAGACAGCTCTAGCAAACAACTAGAGGAAGGAGGATGCCAATTCAAGTAAAGAAGTGTATGCTACCATTTATAGGCAGCTAGTGAGTTCACTCATGTATCTTGTGAACACATGACTAGATATGTGCTATGTAGTCAACCAAAAAATACAAGCTATGGCTAAGCCAGCTAAATTATTTTGGAAGGCATATAAACATGTTTTAGAGTACCTCAGAGGCACTACCTAGTTTGGACTATGGTACAGACGAGTAGAGGGAGTGAACTTGTGTGCTTCACAGATGTAGATTGGGTGCAAAGTCCATTAGATTGAAAGAGTACATCATGTGGAATTTTTAGTGTTGGTTCTACAATTGTTTCTTGGTACAACAGGAAGAAAATATATGTGTTTCTAAACTTGACAAAAGTAGAATACATGGTTGCAAGTCAAGGAACATGTGAGGCGATATGGATGAGAAATATACTTGTTGGACTGTTTTGTCAGATGATGGACCCAACTGTGATAATTAGAGTTACTTCAAGCTCTCTAATAGTCTTGTATTTCACGATCGATCCAAGCATATAGATATCCAATATCACCATTTATGAGACTGTGTGCAGAGGTGGATGCTGTTTGTATACTACATTTTGATAGATGAACAATATGCTAACATTTTGAAAAAATGTTTGTAAAGAGGAAAGTTTGAGTTCCACAGGTGCAAGATAGGGGTGGTTGATAATCCCTTTCTTGCCGAGTCTTGAAAAATGCAACAACAAATTCTCAATTTGATTTTTCCTTGATTAAATTGAGAAGATTTGAATTTCCACATCAACAAACAACTTGGATGTAGTTAACTTGTGTGACATGGCTTGTGTCACCCGATTTACTCAATGAATTCAATTTGGAGGACTTACAGTTCAGTTAAGCACCTGTGATTGCTAATTTGTAGCAATAAAGTCAATTATCTCAAGTTGTTTTCAGTTAAACTAATTTCAACTACTTGAGGAACTAGTGGAAGTCAGTTGTGGAGTGGGACTTTAGTCAAACTCAGTGATCACCCAATTAATTGCACTCAACCCAAAATAACTAGTGCATGTAGAAAATTTGAGTTCCCCGCCTATGGTGGAGATGATGTGTTACTATGGTAGATTAAATATTCCATAATGAAGACACATTTATGGTATTACTGACCTCTTTGAATCAGTCTATGGACTCCTTATGAATAATACTAAATCTCATATGATTTGTGCTTGCCTAGATGATGCATTGGTACTGGAGATTTCTCATATTTTTGGTGTTACTTACACTACATTGGATGTGGGTTTTAAATATATTTTATTTATGCTCCAAACTAATAGTTATGGAATTAAGGACGGGAGCTATCTTATAGAGAAAATCCACCGTAAACTATTATCATGGGCACACAGTGGGCTCTCCCTAGGAGGCAAGTTGACTCTAGTTTGAGCAATGCTTCATAGCATCTTTGTATAACGGCTTCATATTTTCACTCTGCCTAAGAATATCATTAAAATGATCTTTCTGACTTCATATTAACAAGGGAAAATATATGTCGTAAAGGATAGAGTGGGCCTAGTTGTTTTTTACTCTGTATGGAGGTGATGGATGACCCAAATCATCTATTTCTTTGATGCTACTTTTCAAAATCAATTTGGAAGGGTGTATTTAAGATGCTACATTTACAAATGGATTGGAAATTCTCTTTTGTGGTTGATTGTATTCGGGACTAGATTATTGAATATAAAACATTTGGACCACTTCCTATATACATTGTGGTTTTGAACTAAATAATGAATTACTATTCCAAGCTCCTTTGTTGTGATACATCCACCTCAATCCTTATCAAACAAGATAAAATATCCCTTGAACTCAGATATTTGTTCCTTTGTAAGCTTGCCCATCATTTGTGTGTAATGCAAGCACATAAACCACTAGAGGAACTAGGATAATCCTCTAACTAGGTTTCCTTAGGTCAAGATTGATCTTACTTTCTCCTGCTTGACCTTATTCCTTCTCAAAATAAAAGAAGGGGTGACTTTGATTGATATATACTTCCATGATCCCTTATCAAAATAAGTGAACAAATATTTGTCTTCTATGGTTAGTAACAATCTTTGATTTTTAATAGAATAGATCCTTATAGTTTATGAGAGCATGAATTGTTACAGAGAGTGATTTATATTGAAATTTCTATACTTGCACGTCCTGAGAAAAGATCTTGATCCTGCTAATGATTTAATCAGTGTGGGTTTTTCCATTTGAGTTTGGTTTTATCGAGGAGTAGAAAGGAGGGTTTCACCATTTGAGTTTGGGTTTATTGAGGAGCAGAAAGGAGACTTATTTGTTGCAGATGTGATTGAAGATTTTTTCTTTACATTTGACATTATTATGACCTTCTTTGTACCTTACCTTGATACAAAAACATAATTTCTAGTAGAAAAACACTAGAGAATTGCTAAAAGGATAGTTGATTTTGTAGTTCTAAATGCCATGAAGAAAATTAGAAGTGCTTATTTTCATAGATAGAATTTGAAACCTACAATTAATAGAATTCCACTCATTATAAAACATGATCTCATCATCTTCTAAAACATTATAAAACATTGTAAGACCTGATCATGGCATGGTTCAATATTGCCTTATATCATTGTCATTGAAATAATTGGTTCAAGTAGCATTGGATGCACAACTTCACTCAATGACATGTGATTAAGTTGGAGTAAATTATCTCACACTATCCCTTTTGTTAAAATAAATTCTTGAAAACTTATGGTTATTTTGCATCTAGCATACCCTAATCACCCTAATACTTTGGCCATTGGTAAGAAACCGTCTTATTTATGTTCCATCCAGATAATGGGAGACACAAGATCCCTTTGGCTTTTATAACTTCCCATTTATGAATTTAGTATGGCATTTGTAACCTCTCATTTATGAATTTAGTATGTCATGTACCTAGTTCAGTATCCTCACACTTTCAACACGATTAAAATCCAAATCTAGCTCCACAAGCAATAACACAATCATTGTCTCCATGAAGTAGTTTTAGGACCACCCAAGGTTACCCCACAAAATTGTGGGTAACATTTGGCTCCAAATTGGATACAACTATTTGTATTGGGAGCACTTGAGAACCCCAAAATGTCATCCTTACCACGAAATTTGTGATCTAATGTAGCCACCTCAAACTCTCAAGGAGAAAATATACATTTATTGTGTTATATTATGATATAAAATAGGGCAATGTTGAAGTTTTCATGCTTGTAGGTTGTAACTTTGTTTAATATTGTCTTAAAAAACTAATTAAAGCACCTTTTCACCAAAATATTTTCAATTTTATATTTTCCTAAGATGCCACATATCTTTTCTCCAACAAGGCTTAGATACCCTTTTTATAGTACAAATTTTAAATTATATTTATACTTATGGATGCTTCCTTTTGATGAATCAAAGAAATTAAGATGTGCATCTTCCCACACAATAATTTATCTTTCGCTGACTATACAAGGCTTATGTGTACAATAGTATCTATATTTCTTCATGTTTGGTTCATTGATATGAGATTCACACATAGATATAGAGTAGGTTCCTCTTTTCTTTGGAGTATACTCATCAACCTCAATGGTTATTCTTGAGACTATGCAAATAGGCATCCCATTTATGCTTCTATTCTTATCTTCTAGTGTGTGTTATTGGCTTGCATCAAGGTGGCAATGGTTGGGGCTTCATAATCATTTTGGTTCCTATCATATATGGTCTAGATTATTCCATGGCGGCTCTATTGGTGGCCTTGTGCCATTTTCTTAATGATTATATGTTGGGGTTTTATTTGTTTTGTAATGGTTTGATGCCTAACTTTGGGCATTTGAGAGATGTGCCATATTTTAGGGGTTCTTTTATGTAGGCCTACGTTCCTAGTTTGCTAGATTGTAGGTATACAATTTTACCAATGGATGAGGGTGTTTAAGGCTATTATAGTGGTTTTAGGCCCTATGTTTTGAATCTTGGCTCTGATACCATGTGTGATTCCTAAGACAAGGCATCAATAATTTTGAGATACCATGTGCCCATGTTACATTTTGTATATTCATTTGAATTAAAAAAAAAATTCAAGCATGTAAATATGTATATGGAGATATACATATACACACACATAATATTCATAAACTAATTTAGATAAAATCAACAGTAAGAAGAGTACATGGAGTTTGTGAGGTCCATGAAGTTGCTTTCCTTCCCATGAACTTCAAAACCGCCTGACTGAATTTGTGACCCAACCAACTAGGAACAACCTTTTCGACATCCTAGCCCTAGGGAACCTCCACAAATTACCTTACCCTCTGTGCCAAAGCCCTAATTTCCACCCATAGTGTTTTCAAATTGTGTGCTCAAATCATCAAGTTCCTATCACCTCCATAGAGAACCCTTAGTATCCAAACTCTTTCAAGTTTATTCGTCTCCTCTCTCCCCAAAACTTCAACAAACCAAATATGACAAAATGACTAGAGTTCCTTCTCTCCATTCTCTCCTTCCAAGACTTATTCCTTCTCCTTCCCCATTAATCGTTCGCCTACCCATTCTTTAAGTCCCTTAAATGACACCCCCCCCAACCACCAAATAATAAGAGTTAATACATGATAAATAATCAAACAATTTTAGTTATTTAATCAAAGTCAAAGAGTCATGAGAGGACCAAATTAATTTAATATTAAGTTATTCATAAGGTTTTACTTAAAATCATAATAAATCTTAATCAATCTTAACTCTAATCAGAAGCCTAATCATTAATCAATCATTTAGGATAGTAGACCATAGAATACCAGGGTATTGATGAGCCCTAGAAATGGGTAATTATATGGGCTCATTTTGACTCTTAATTTGACTTAATCCACAATTCTCATTAGTTTATTGCATGTTTTTGAATATATTTATGCTAATAGAGTGAATTGGGTTAGTCATTTTGCCATGTAGTCTAATGTGTGCTTTATGCAGATTTTTGGTCAATTTTGAGACAAAATCAAAGGTTTAATGAGCATTTGGTAGCCAAGTTCGAGGAAGAACAAGGGAGAGGATTTGTAGGAGGGTGTCCCCTTCATTTATGAACCCTTACCTCAAATTCTCCATCAGAAACTTGGAGCACAAGCAACCACATTAATGCATCCAAGGGGTACTCGAGCAATTAAAGAAGGACTATTGTTTATCTGCAGTTTTGGGAAGTTGAGCTCCTTGATTTTAGGAGAGCTGTTGGAGACTCCATTTGTATAAATAGGCGGGCTTGGGGCCTCATTTTTTTAGTTGGATGTTAGCCAATTATTAGTATATTTTCGCACTCTTGTGTAGCACATTGTTCAGCTTATTTTCGAGTTCCTTTTGAGAACAATTTATGGGATGTAACTGCTATTTTTGATAAATGAAGATGAAACAGCTTTTGAGCCAACACTGATCTCTTTCAGAGGGCTGAAGCTCTTGGGTTAGGGCCCAACCCAAGCTGCCTAGTTCCTCCTTTGTGTACTTATATGTTTTTTCTTCCATTCATGAGTTAATTTTTGTTGCATAGATTCACTTTAGTTTGTTAGATTAGGTTGCTTTCGATGGTTAGAATAGTGTTTTTGTTTAGTTGCTCAAGTAGGCTGCTACAATGACAAAATAAGATTCAAAAAGGCCATAGCAGGCCCTGATCTCCTTTCTCCCTTCTTGGGACTATGAGTTGTGGTCAAGGCACTAATTCTACCACCAAAAACATATTTTTTGCTCTTCCATGCAACTGCTAGTGTGATACTTTGAGTTGCAAAGGTTCATATTGGTTCATATTCATTTTCTTAGATAATTTCCTATTCTGTTACCATAGTTTCCTCGTATGCTTTTTTGTTCATAAGGTATTGTTCAACATTTTTTATTTGTAGGTCAGAAATTAGGTCAAGCTAGACAAAATTTTGTTTTTAGTTCTTTCTTTGGTCAGATTTGATAAGTAAATGTGCAAATCTCTTGCAAGACATCTCAGCTCACCATCGCTCCATAAAATAGCTAGCACTAGCTCACTTCTCCTAGATTTCCCAACTCATTCACAACATTTTGCCAATCTGCCCTAATTTCTGCGTTTTTTACTTAAAGATGCCTTCTTTCCATTGAACAAATCCAATCATCACATTTGTCCTTGATCTTCCTTGACAAGTTATAGAAACCTCAACAACTTCATCTAGCCTTCATTTCCCTTTTCCCATCATTTTTCCACCTTCAAAACTCCAAAAACAGCTTTTAGCCTCCTCCTGTAGATCCTCTTGTAAATCCCCTGCAACCTCTTCTAGAATTTCCTGTGAGTGATTTTTTGAAGTCTGATCATAATGAAAGTATTCAGAAGGGTACTAATAGCTTCTTAGGACCTCTCCACACCTTCCTCACCCTCTGCAAAAGCCAACTCCATCTTCCTTTGCCACCAAACCTCTACACAGTCACAACTAGATAAATCACAAGCATAATAATTCCACACAAAAACACTCGAAAGTACAAAAGGATGATTTCTTCTCATTTATTTTCAGAAGTATCTTGTATAAATGCAATTTACCTTTTCAGTAGTCAATGGCACTCATTTCATTAGTTTCCATCTCTTTTTTTGCAAAAGTAGGGTTAGTGGGTAAACTAGGGTTTGTTAGGGTTTGCGTTTCATTTTAGTTTTCATTCTCTTTCTACACCTAGACTAGTCTCTCTAGAGTTAGCTTTCTTCCATCAAAGTTAAAAGCTTCTTCTGAGAACTCATAGAAGTTGGCTTAAGCTACTAGCAAACTTGTGTTAACTGATCAAGTGACAGCCTGTAGTAAGAGCTAGTACTTGTGCATACAACACCATCACTTCTAAGTTTCTTACGAACTACTGGGTTGATAAAAGTAAAGAAGGAAGCCCCAGGAGTTGCTGCATTATTGCTGTAATATTGGAGCCCACCATTCATTTTGGCGCCGTTGCTGGGGAAGCGTCAGAGTATTCTATGATTACTGCTTTCTTCTATTTTCTACTCCAACATTCTACTTAGCTTATTTCAGCAAAAGTAGAGTGGTTGTTTTATTTCCATTTTGCAATTTCAATTCTGCAAAAGTAGATTAGGCATTTCCCGCTTTCATTTCAATTCTGCAATTTCCATTTTAGCAAGCGTAGACTAGGCATTTCTTGCTTACATTTCAATTTTACAATTTCCATTTTAGCAAGCGTAGATTAGTCATTTCCTACTTTTATTTCAATTCTGCAATGTCCATTTCAGCAAGTGTAGATTAGTCATTTCCTACTTTCATTTCAATTCTACAATTTCGTTTCAGCAAGCGTAGATTAGGCATTTCCTTGCTTTCATTTCAATTCTGCAATTTCATTTCAACAAGTTTATTTCAGTAGTGCAATCTGTTGTCCAATCCATTTCAGTTTTGTAGGTACAGGCAGAAAAAAAACAAAAATCACCTAAAAATGTTTGCCCAACACCCCCACTGCTTCACACAGCCAACCTTCTCTCTTCTTTGGTGGCTACAATCAAGAAAAACCCTTAGGTAATATCCAGAAATATTTGAAGAACCTATAGGGGAAGAAGAAGAAGAAACCCATTCCTTTGGAGCCAATGGTTGAAAATAGAAATGTTGGGAGCAATACCTTGTCTTCCAACTCATCTCTTAGAAGTGAATTTGAGAATCAGCTGGAAGATTTCAAGAGTGAGATGAGGTAGATTCTTGCTATGCATATAAAAATAAAACAAGAGGAAATAGAGAGGGCTTTGGCCTTTTTTTTCCTTAGATGCACTAGGAAGCATCCTAGGAATGAATGCCCATTGAAATCTATAGAGGTTTCTTCAATCTGTGAAGAAAATCATTGCACAGAAAAGTGCCCATCCTTGCCCAGACTTAAAGCTATGTACCAAGGGGATGAAGTAGTCATTGAATAGACCTATTACATAGACCAAAGGAGGCTGCATGGACCTAGACCATATCAGTAGGGGATGCAAGGGATATCTCAGGCATACTACAACCCCAACCAAGTCACTTCTTTACCTTCTTGGGCCCCCCTGCTCATCCTTCCTGGTGCTATGGGGTAAAATGCACGGGATGAAAACTACCCTGGAAAGTCTTCCCAGGACCTTCGACAGACTGTAAGGTTATCTACAAAAGCTACTTGTTACACACATGTTCATCTATCAAACATATATTGATAGGGTATGGAAAGAGGATCACCTTTGATTCTTTCTAGATTCTCTTGGGGATCTTTGTGCAGTAAGAAAAGCTCCTCCTAACTAGCTCCAAGATGATTCCTGCACAAAAGAACAAAGCAAACCAATCATAGCATACACTTTTGACAATTAATGTAAGAATCCATAACAAACATGTATAAATGTATAACTTATCTACTTAACACAACAAGCATCAGAATGAACAAATAAATGCACAATATCATTGATACTTTGGAGTAGGGAACACAACCGTAGTCCTATATTCAAAATGGAAGAGTGATTACAACAATCCATTGTGTTAGCCTTCCTTACCCCTTCTTCCTCTCTCTCTCCTTCTTTCAGCTAGCTCCTTCAAGAATATGACAGCTCATAACAGCTCTATGGGCTATCCTTCCAAATGCTCTGATCCCTTTTGCAATGGCCCTCTCGCTGCTTATATAGCAATCGAATTACGGCTGCCAAGCTCCATCTAGAGTTCATTAGGGAAGAAACCCTAAACCTACTCTGTTTACAAGCTTTTTCCCATTTGCCTTCATTCGCATAATAGAATTTCTCCAAATATATTGATTTTTGGAGTTTCCTTGCTCTTCTTGCACAAATTTAGGGATTTAATATCTAGATATTTATGAGTAGATTCGTTGGCATACCCTTTTTAACATCACTTAAGTTCACTAATGCTCCCCCTGGTCTAACAACAAGAGTTAGCAGGGTGACTAACGCTCCTTTATGCTTGTAAAAAAGCTTTATAAAGTAGGTTGTTAGTGTATAGAGGGCGCTAGTGTGGATTCTGGGCCTGCAATTGTGGTCATTGCTTTAGTCATCTTGTCTTTCACCTTTGAGTTGATTAGGAGGTCAATTTTTGCTATAACAGATGCCCCCTAAAGTATGAGACCAAAGGCAGAGACGATGGCCGAAATACTTTATGAAAAAACACTGTAATTTGTTGTCAAAATCTTTGTAGAGAGAAAGAGAAGTTTCGAGCGGTAAGGAAAACCTGATACAACAAAGATACATATATAAAAACTGCTAAAATCATGTCCTTAGTTGGGAATTCCCATGCTTAGTAGCTATGTCAGAGTAATTTTCTCCTCAGAGATATAACAATGTTGGCTGCCAATATGGCACAGGGTGGATCCAATGTCATAATAGATCATCCTGAAATAGTTGTCTCCAAAGAACAACAACGCAGCTTGGGAGAGGAAACAAGGTTGAATGATGAAAGCCTCTACCCAAGGTCTTGATTCCCGCTTCACTGAAGAACATAGATCGGTACATGTGATAATATGAGTTGACGTCAAACATGCATGAAATTATCTGATTACCAGCCAATAATGGAGACTATTAATAGATGCGAGGAAGGCCACTGATAATGGTGATGGTCTCCAAGATGCACAGTGCAAACTAATGAGTGTGAAAGATTTTTTGTCGTCAAACACTCGTAGAATCGCTTAACTAGGAGCCAATAATGAAAACCCATGATCAAACACAAGGTAACCTGCCACTAATGTCTACAAGCACCAATTCATTGAATGTGTTTCTAGGTTATCTTCCTAGATAGAGCGTTGAAGTCGATAGGAAGAAACCTGTAGAAAGGTAGGCAATGACGCATCCTACATCAGTCGACATGAAACCGAACAAGGATGATTTTGTTTTTTGAAGAATATTTTGAGCTTTTGGGTCTAAACAACAAAGGGCATGATGAAAGGATGTGTAGGATTGGTTGATAGAGGAAACAAATGGGAACCCTTGAACAATAGAAGGCATGACAATGGTTTTAACTAGAAAACACTAGACTCATGAACACTACAGGATGTGTAAGATACGAAGATGCAATTACATTAGGGTATATAGGATAAAAACTCATAGGTTGGTAGGGTTCATACTGAGAGGCTATCAAAATGATGGTTTATTTGAGGGAGTGCCATGTTCAAGGGAACGAATGCTGCCAAATCACGCTTCCGAATATAGGATATAGTTGTATTTTCCACTTTTCCCCGTCTGATTTTTTAATGAGTCCAAATGGGTAAACTCATCATTCTTTTCATGTTTAAAGAGTCTGAAAAGGATTGCAAAAAGAACGAATCTTTGTCCTATCTGATTAGTTTAATGAGTCCAAACAGGCAAACTCGTCGATTTTTTCATATTTTAAGAGTCTGAAAAGTATTGTAAAAAGAACGACTCTATATCTTATCTGTGTATTTAAAGAGTCCAGACTAGACAACTGAGTGGTCTTTTCATATTTAGAGAGTCTGAAAAGGTCATAAAGAGAGACTTCATGGTGGTCCCTTTGTCATAGTTGTTAACCAGGTGTGACAAAAGTTTAATAGTATACCTTGAGCAATTACTTTTCCGTATTTTAATCTATTGAACCCAGATAAAGAAAAACCTTTTTCGAATAGATGTCGACCTCATTTTGTTACGAGTACGAGGCGACAGATAAAACTTGTGTTTTTTTCGTGACACTTTAACAAGCTCAGTAACAAAAACTCGAGATTTTTCATTTTTTAATGAGCAAGAAAAAGGTACCTAAAAGAATGCTCGGGTCATCTTTAACATGTTTAACAAGCAGCAAGACACAGCTCAGGATTTTTTCAGTTTAGAGAGTGAGAAAAATGTGCCTAAAAAGGATGCTCCATTGGTCTTTTTCAGTTTATGAGCTGGAACAAGATCAAAAAAGAGGTGCTCAGAGCATCATTTGCATATATTTAATGAGTGCAAATGATGAAAAACTCGGTGATGTTTGTATTGTTTAAAAAGCAATAAAATATCCCTAAAAGTGCTTTACTGATTGTGGTATGGATGTTTAACGAGCCCTACTACAAAAACTCGAAGATGTTTGTATTTTTCAAAGAGCAATAAAATGTCTTCAAAAGTGCTTTGCCATAGTTAGATAGATTTTAACGAGCTTAACGATGAAAACTCAGGGATGTTTGTATTTTTTAAAGAGCAATAAAATATCCCTAACAGTGCTCTACCATAGTTAGATTTTAATGAGCTTAATGATGAACACTCGGGGATGTTTGTATTTTTTAAAGAGCAATAAAATATCCCTAACAATGCTTTATCTGTCTTTGTGGTAGTTTAACGAGCCCAAAGAAGAAGACTCGAGGTTTTTCGGATTGACGAGCAAGAAAAATACCATAAAAAGAATGCTCAATTTTTCTCGATCTCATGCTTGAAATTACAAGGTTCTATGCCATGCATTTCCTCATAAGACCAAGGAAAAACATCACAGAAGTCCCTAAACGGGTAGGTGAAGCTTACAATTTCCTCAGGATTGTGATTGGCTCCACTCTGTATGTTTTCCACAATGCCTATCATGATAGAAATATCGGGGAGCAATATTTGTGAAATATTGCCCCTGTTTCCTTCCGAGTCTAAAAGTTGAATTGTCGTATACGGTGAGGAAATGATTTCATGTGCATCAAGTGATAGGATTTGAAGATGCATCATGTCCGAATGAGATATCAAAACATGATGGTGCGAATCCTCCCAAGGTCACTCTTCCAACCTCGTGATCTCTCTAATAGCTTTTTCCCTTGGTAGGACTTGATTCAGTGGATTGAAAGAAAGAGTGGTTATGGGAGGGGAAGTGGTACCATTGGCTGAAACCAAAGTGATTGGAGATTCAGATGCAATTTGAATGGCTTCGCAGGCCAATTCAACTGGTGACAACATCATTTGTACTTCGTATGTGTCAATGACTCAAGGAGCTAGTAGGATCCATGGATCGGTCTGTTCATGCGGAATAGATGAAAGAATATTGACCATCTGTGAAACCTTCGGCAGCTGAAAAGGGAAACAACCCATAAGGGAAGAAGCCTTGAGTAGGTTGGTACCTAAACTAGTGTAACTGTCAGTTCGACCTCCTACTAGGTGTATGGAGCCACTTGGTAATGGTGAATAATCAGGGGTGCAGAAAGACAATTGATCTACTATAACAACCTTTCCATCCAATGGAAATTGGATGATGCAAAAGACAGTAGATACGATGACCATCATGGCATATGTCCAACTGCGACCTAGCAAGAGATTATAGTCGAGTTTTCTATTTAAGACTTCTATGTCCACCATTATGGTTTTCCTAGCTAAAGTGATGGGAAAGCTAGCTAAGTATCCTTTTGGGACAAAGGTGTGGTCATCGAAAGCTTTAACAGAGTTTGACGATGGGGAGAGGGTTAGAGAACCTAAGGTGAGCCAACATGAAGCCGACATGACATAGGTTGAAGCACCTTTGTCAATGACAGTTCTATGTATACCTTTACCTTTTGAAGTGATATGCACCTGAAATGAAAGTTGGTGGGAAAGGGGAGGTTTACACTTGTCCATGTCGAAAATAACAAGCATGGAGCCTGTAGGGTCAATACCTCCAATAGCCAAAAGCAAATCTTTCTGTTGGGTGGGGCATGTTTGTAATACTTCGAGTGCCGACATAGCCGACAGTGCTTGCGCCAAATCCTCTACGATGTTGTAATGTTGGGTTGCACATGTAGACGTGTTGTGCATTGTGCGTTGAAGTGCCCCCTTGGGGGGTTGAATTACAAAGTCCTCAACTGGCCTTTCGATTTGTAAATCATTGGGTGGCAATGGATTTTGACCTACAGATGGTTTTGCTACTGAAGCGACAGGAGCTTCATAAGATTTGGCTCTTGTGGCTAGTTCTACTATTTCAAATGTGTAAATGGTAGAACTTCCTTCACCAAGTAAAGGATGTTGCGAACTATCGTTGCCACCTGACATGGGTTACGGTTGGTTGGCAATGAGATTTTTCCACGCTGATTAGGAAAAGGATTTCTAAGGGCAGCATGTGCCTTACTAGAATCTTTCTTGGCAAGGTAATCCATGCATTCTTGAAGACGTGGGCAACGCCAGGTTACATGTTCTTCAAGACAGAGTTTGCATGAATAGTTGGTGCCTTTATCCTTTTTCGTATCAATAGGCGTAGTTGACAAACCTCCAGGGTCACTATAAAAAAACTCAATGGTTCCATTGCCAAGCTGGTAGTCGACCCCTCTACCAAAGCAACTACTCTTCCTGCCACCATGGTTAATTCTATGCAACCTACATAGAAATACGATCACAAGAACATAGATGGGGTTGTTTGTCAACTTGCATAAGTTGGGAATATCCAATGTTTCCACAAAAGGCAAATTTTTGGGTGCCCCCAACTCGGACCATGGTGATGACAGATGACGTAAGGAGCTATGTGCTCCTCCCATCGTTTGGTTCCCTATCGTGTACATACGTTGCATGGTGTAGCAGTTGCTTTGTAGTATGGTGTTGTAGAGTGGATTTCCATGAGGATTTTGATACTGGGGTATGAAATTGCCCCCAGTATAAGCGGTGCCCCCTTGACTCATTTGAGTCTGTGAGTAGGGTGCCCCCATGGATTAGTTGGGAATCCCTCGTGGATTCCCAACTGGCACATAACTAACCATATGGCTTTTATTGACAGAGGGAACACTCATGTCAATCAGCAACTGTCTAGGCATGCTTGAGAAGGGAGGGGGAATTCTGACATTCCCCACCGACATGTGCTTATTGGGAACCCCCCCAGATATTTGAATATGGGGATTGGAACTATACATTGGCTACCAACCTTGTTGTTGGTAAATTGGAACCGCACCCATAGTGCCGCATTGAGTGTTATATGGAGCACTATATGTGGCACTGGTCGAAGGTATGCATTGTGGCACCATAAGAGTGGAACCTAGCATTTGTTGGGTTCCACTTATAGAGCGTATTATGTGAGTTTCATACCTGGGACAAACAGGATAGCAGGATTCCACATTACCGGTGTTGTGATGACTGTCGACTAGGGAAGTGGTAGAGGACCAATAGTGTCTCTAGAATTCCACAACCTGTGAGTTGTCGACCAGATGGATGGGAAAGTTCCCCCTACTAAAGAAGGAATTACAGGTACCATGGGACTAATTGAGTGATAGTTAAGTTTTATCAAATAAATTTTAATGTGATATTCTTTAAAGTCTAAAATATTATAGCACTTAGGTACCTAAAAAGAAAAAATACACTAAATATGTCAATCAGCAAATAGAGGTAAATTGCCTTGTCTGATAAGCACCGATTACTGGAGATGAAACCCAGTCTCTCAATGAATAACAGAGAAGGATGGACAAATGTATGGTTACGGCTACTTTTGATCTTCACTTGAACCTCATATTGAGGGGCCAAGTACTCTCGTGAAGATGAGCACCCTCCCAAAAATTGAAGACAAAGTAGGTCCATCTGTTTTAGGTATTAGGACAGCCCGTCCCAGTCACCTTGTGCAAGTACCTAGAAGATTTGGCCACTAGAGATACCTCAAATCATAGACATTATTAGGGGGGACATAGTCATAGACAACACACTATGTGGGCAGGATACTTGAGTCCCTGACTCAGTTCCAAAATCCTCGAAGGGACCCCCAATACACAGAATGCACAAAGGAGTTGTAAGAGAAGGTAGGCTGCTTTCAATTATAGTCTGATGTTGTCTCGTATTTCGCTCCATTGTGAGTGGAGTGGTCTTGGTAATATGAGTGCAGAAGGATTTTTCACTCGTTAACGACACTAGTTTTGATTTTCAACCTTGGGTAGTTGACTCACATGCTTAGCCCAAGGTCCTAATCTAGCTAATGTTGGTTTGCTAAAAAAGAGTAACTCATTGATTTTAATGTAAATTTTAGTGTACTTGCTTATTTGTCTTCGATAGGGGTATTGATGTATGAATATGATGAGACTCTTGACTCAATAAACCATGCAGAACAATGCTTTGAAAAAAAAATCAATTTCTTATGCAAACAAGTCTTATTCTACACATGTATCATTTCACATATTCATGGATTCGTCAGTGCATCTAAAGCCATTCAACACTTGCATAACCGAAAGTTTCTTTCTCAATATTCCCTAACAACTACTGAAAACCAAAATGAAGCAGCCTACAACTATTTCGACAGAAGGAGATATACAGTTTATCAACTTTTCTTTAAAACAAAAAAGACTTTTAAGAGAGAAAAACTAAAACATTTTCTTAAAAGATAAATTTTTAAGACACCAAATTTGTTAGCATGATACTGTTGCAGATCTTACTTTAGCCTCTAAGACAAGTTCCCCCCCTTTTGGTCCACAAAATCTCTTGAAAAACATGGAAATGGGTAACTAATGCTCTGTCTCTTTGTAAACAGAGAGTTAGTTTGGCCACTAACGCTCCCTGTGCACAGTCAAAGAGCTTTATAAGCCTCTATGTAGACTAGTAGCCTACATTAGTGAGGGAAATAGCTCAAAAAGAGGGCTTTTAGATTAGTTTCGGAGGAGAATGCAACTTTGTAGGATGCAACAAGATAGATGGTGGATTAGAAAAGGATTTGAACAAGCGGGAAGCTTATAGAAGAAAGAGAAGATTTGAGAGGAGTCCCGGTAATCGGGAACTAGATGTATAGTTTCCAGCAGAGTCGACAATTTTGTTATGGGGTAAAATGAACGGGATGAAAAATACCCTTGAAAGTCTTCCTGGGACCTTTGATAGACCATAAGGTTATTTGCGAAAGCTACCTATTACACACATGTTCATCTATCAGACATATATTGACAATGTATGGAAAGAGGATCACCTTTGGTTCTTTCTAGATTCGCTTGGGGATCTCTGTATGGTAAGAAGAACTCCTCCTAATCGACTCTAAGACGATTCCTGCACAAAAGAACAAAGAAAACCAATTACAACATACACTTCTGACAATTAATGTAAGAATCTGTAACAAACATGTATAAATGTATAACTTATCTACTCAACACAACAAGCATCAGAATGAACAAATAAATGCACAATATCACTGACACTTTGGAGTAGGGAACGCAACTGTAGTCCTATATTCAGAATGGAAGATTGATTACAAAAATATGTTGTATCAACCTTCCTTACCCCTTCTTCCTCTCTCTCTCCTTTTAGCTAGCTCCTTCAAGAATATGACAGTTCACAACAGCTCTATGGGCTATCCTTTCAAATGCTCTGATCCCTTTTGCAATGGCCCTCTCGCTGCTTATATAGCAATTGAATTAGGGCTACCAAGCTCCATCTAGAGTTCATTAGGGAAAAAACCATGAACTTGCCCTGTTTACAAGCTTTTTCCCATTTTCCTTCATTCTCACAATAGAATTTCTCCAAATATCTTGATTTTTGGAGTTTCCTTGCTTTTCTTGCACAAATTTAGGGATTTAATATCTAGATATTTATGAGCAGATTCATTGGCATAACCTTTTGAACGTCACTTAAGTTCACTAACGCTCCCCCTGGTCTAACAACAAGAGTTAGCAAGGTGACTAACACTCCTTTATGCTTGTAAACAAGCTTTATAAAGTAGGTTGTCAGTGTATAGAGGGTGTTAGTGTGGATTCTAGGCCTACAATTGTGGTCATTACCTCAATCATCTTGCCTTTCACCTTTGAGTTGATTAGGAGATCAATTTGTCCTATAACACTTGGTCCACACCTCCTCCTTGGTCCTTCACATCTCCATATTATGCCCAACCAGTTGCTCATCCATTCCACCCCTATGCTCAGCCACAGCCTCAGTGGAATGCACCTCATCAGGGGTGGAGGCCCCAGTACAACTCTCCTCCTGCTTTTTTGCCTCCACCACCTGCTCAACCACAACCATTGCCTCCTGCTCCACCAAGGCAACCCAAATGCCTACTCAACCGAACCCGAACCTGAATAACAGACAAGCCCAACAAGTATATAGTGGGGAACCACCATTTCCAAACCTAGACATTGGAGTAGCTCAACCCAATTGCAAACTTGAGGTACAATACTTCCAAACAACTCCTCTTGAGCTCAATGGTATTCACCATAACTTAGGAAGAGTATTGCAAAAAAGAGATTATATTGATATCATTGAAGGACCACATCCAGCAGAAGAAGATGCAAAAGATAAGATCAAAGAACCATGGGCTGCACTTGATGAAGAGAAGACAACAGAATCAGAGATCGAGAGAGCTCCCTCATGGTTAGCACAAATCCTCCATGTATTCAAGAGAAGAATCAACAAAAAGAGGAAGATATGAAGGTCAGGGTAGAAGAAGACATGAAGAATGATCCAGGTCAGTAGAAAGGCCAAGGACATCACAACTATATTGAGATATGGTTTGAGATGGTGACTAAGGTGTAGCATCACTCTCTTCCTCAACTATGCTTGATCCCTTCAAAGTCAAATTGTTTGGTCTTTGAAATCTGGATATATGTCAAAGCATACATTTCAAGCCTTCACATCAATTTTTATATCATCTCAATGTGCACATGGCTCCATTGGAAGTATTTTTATACTTGAAAATGATTTTGTTTTTCAGGTAGGGTAGGGTAGGGTAGAGAAAGAGAAAAAAAGGAAAAATGAAAAATAAGAGAAAAAAATAAAAATCTAAGGTGAAAACCTCCTCAGAGGTGCCTCAGATTGGCTCATTGATTGAAAACCTCCATGAGGCGATCAATGGTTTGGAAACAAGAGAAAAGAAAAAGAGAAGAAGATCACTGGGTGAAAACCTCCGTTGGAGGCGCCCATGGTAGGCAATTAGGGTGAAAACCTCCTTGAGGTGCCCTAGTTGTTTCCAAAAAAAAAAAAATGAATTTCCAGTTGTATTGCAGGTTTGCAGGAGAACTTCAAAAAGTAGCAGCAGGCGCCAAAAGAGCTCTGAAATCAATAACAATACCTATGCTACCTTCCCTCACCCTTCTCCATCATTCTTGACATCGTTTCCACCTCACTGTGCTTCTTTTCTAAAAACGGTGTTTTCTACAGGAGACTCCTATAGAAATTATAGAGAGTTAGAAATGGATTTTAAAAGTAGTTTGGGGAACAGGGAAGCTTCATAAAGGGTTTATAAATCCCCTTGCAATCTTCAAAACTCTCCTCCATCATTTCCAATTCTGCATTACAACCCAAGCTCATTTTTTTTTACTGTCAAAAAAATTGCGGAATGTGCTGATACAAAATACGTAGAGCAAAAATTTGTTTTTTCCCTAACTTGAAAACTGTGCATCCATTTAAAAACCTGTTTCATGGGGAGTTGTATAGTGATGATGGCAACATGCCCAAGTAATTTCAGCCAATTCCAGTGCACGGTTTCCAAGAAATCAACCTCCATCACCTTCATCCATTTTTGCATTTTCTCCATATCCATGCATCCACTTAAAAACATGTTTCATGGGGAGATACATATGGGTGATAGTAACATGCCCAAGCAATTTCAACCAATTCCAACGCATGGTTTCCAAGAAATGAGCCTCCATCACCTTGAACCAGTTTCAATTTTTCTCGAAATCTGTGCATCCATTGACTACAATTTTTCTATGGAAGGTGAATAATGATGATGGAACATGCTCAAAAAATTTCAGGTCAATCCAGTCTACCGTTTGGGAGATATGGACGAAACAAGTCACTGCCCCATTAAAATCTACCATTAGTAGCATGAGCATGCAAATCTAAAGGTTGAAGCAGACTCCTGCAACTTGGATCCAGCCAGAGGATGCCTGCACAAGAAAAACAGTCACACATTAGACAACAACAAAGCATAGCGGCTGATACCCTTAAAAATCAAGCTCCAGAAGCAGAATCGGTGCAACCACAGATGTGTAGAATGCGCAAGGGTAGGATCCTGATTGAAGATCACTATACAAGGAACCTAAGCCACCAATCCAAAAGCCACGGGTGCCAACAACAGAAATCCATGGATAGAATGCCAAAACCTAAGCATGCAACAACATGACAGCATGCAATTCTTGACTAATAGGGAAGTGACTAAACACGTTCCTCTGTTGCATGGGTATATTTTAAAACCTGCATGGACAAATGAGATGGCTGCAATTAAACTAGATTGGTGGCCAACTAACTGGCCACCCTCATCCAGTTTAGATAGTGCTTAGCCAGAATTCACACTGCACGTGTGTCGAGTCAACTCATGAGAATCTAAAAACAGGTAGTGGTGGCTGTTTAAACTCCAACACAATTGATGGGAGGTGATTGCGGACATAAAGCATAAGGTTTCATGATGACACTGTAGCAGGGATCAACAATCCAAATAATTCCAACGCACATTTTTGCGAGCTCACAATCAGCGGAAATATCTCAAAGAAAGCATAAGTATTTCTCCTCGAAACTCCTTCACCACCTTTTCTTCCATTCCATCCTCGTCCACTTAGCTACAGTAAGTTCTATACCACCACCATAACCTCGAAATCATCATTCGCTATCATTTGTAGCCATTTTCCTGCAATCATCATTCTACAGGAAGCTGTAACAATTCTACAAGAGGTCTAGTGAGTAGTCTTGTAGAAGAAAAAAATGGGATTCTCATTGAAAATTGGGCTCGAAGAGGTAGGCTCAATGCAAACCCACTTTGCATTTTCATATATACAAGGGGTGATGTGGTTGTAAGATCAAACGGAGCTTGAAAAGGGAAAGGAATTGCATTCAAAGAATTCTGCCTGCTTCTTAAGAAAAACACAGTTTTCATCTATTCTTTGTTTCTGAAGTATTTTCTCTTCTTCACCCTGGTTTTCACATATACAAGGAGTGATGCAATCTTAAGGAAGGATTAAGCTTGAAAAAGGATAGGAATTTCATTCAAAAGTCTACCTGTGTTTTTTTAAAAATATATATATACAGTTTCTCCATTTGCTCTTTGCACTAAAAAAAGTCTCTTTCTCCTCCGTGGTATTCTCCTGTGTAAAGAGATGATGCAACCCTGGAAAATTAATCTTGTAAAAAAGTGAATTTGCATTGGGTAGTCTGCTTATTTTTTGAAAGGGAAAAAACATTGTTCTATATACTCTCTGTTTTTAAGATATTGTTTCCCTCAAACAAACTGAGAAGTAAATTAAGTTTAAGAACAGAGTTTGAAGGGAAGGAAAGTTGTAATTTGTTAAAAAGGAAGAACACAAAAAAAAACTCTCTCTTGTTCCAGAAAGAAAACCTCAATTGTTCCTTTGTTTCTGGGTTTGAAATTTGTTGCCTTCCTCCTCACCTGATATATTCCAGTAGTCTCTGAATATTAGCACTTACATGATCCCCATATCTTGGGAGATTTTCAAGAACATGACTAAAGAGGATGCTATAAAAACTCTCACTGATGACCTTACTCCATCTGGAAGTGAAGAGGAGGAACAAAAAGGGGAAGCTGAGAAGGAAATCCATGAAGAAGAACAAAAAATTCAATTGGAAGAAGAGGAACCCCACACAGAAAAAGAAGAAAAGCAGAGAGGAGAAGAGAAACATGACACCACCAAAGATGAGCCTAAAGCAGAGAAGAAGATAGAGTCAAAAGCAGAAAGATGGAGAACCACAGGAGAGAAAAATAAGAGGACAAGAGCTGAAAAGAAGAAGCCTAAGACAGTTCAGAAAAATCCTGCCACAGGAAAGGAAGAAACTAAACAAGCAGAGGAGAAAATAAAATCAGAGACAATAGACACAAAACCAGCATAAACATGAAAACCAACAGATGAAGAAGAAGAAAAATAACAGTGGAAAAAGTTGGATGCAAAAGCTGGATTCTAGGATATGGAAGAGGATCTCATATCTAAGCCATGGAATGTCAGGGAGGCCATGAAGGCCATCAAGGATGAGGAGATGGATTAGTTGCTCAGAGGATGAGAAACACCTTCAGTAGGGGGTAATGATGAGCCCCAGAAATGGGTAATTGTATGGGCTCATTTTGCCTCTTAATTTGACTTAATCCACCATTCTCATTAGTTTATTGCATGTTTTTGAATATATTTATGCTAATAAAGTGAATTGGGTTAGTCATTTTGCCATGTAGTCTAATGTGTGCTTTATGTAGATTTTTGGTCAATTTTGAGAGAAAATCAAAGGTTTAATGAGCATTTGGCAGCCAAATTCGAGGAAGAACAAGGGAGAGGATTTGTAGGAGGGTGTCCCCTTCATTTATGAACCCTTACTTCGAATTTTCCATTAGAAACTCGGAGCACAAGCAACCACATTGGTGCATCCAAGGGGTAATCGAGCAAGTAAAGAAAGACTGTTGTTTATCTACAGTTTTGGGAAGTTGAGCTCCTTGATTTTAGGAGAGATGTTGGAGATCCATTCGTATAAATAGGGGGGATTAGGGCCTCATTTTTTTAGTTGGATGTTAGCCAGTTATTAGTGTATTTTCGCACTCTTGTGTAGCACATTGTTTAGCTTATTTTCGAGTTCCTTTTGAGAACAATTTATGGGATGTAACTGCTATTTGTGATAAATGAAGATGAAACAACTTTTGAGCCAGCATTGATCTCTTTTAGAGGGTTGACACTCTTGGGTTAGTGCCCAACCGAAGCTGCCCAACACCTCCTTTGTGTACTTATATGTTTTTGCTTCCATTCATGAGTTAATTGTTGTTGCATAGATTCACTTTACTTTGTTAGATTAGGTTGCTTTCGATGGTTAGAATAGTGTTTTTGTTTTAGTTGCTCAAGAACATTTCTGCAATGACAAAATAAGATTCAAAAATCCCACAACAATCCTTGATCTCCTTTCTCCCTTCTTGGGACTATGATTTGAGGTCAAGGCACTATTGCTACCACCAAAAACATAATTTTTGCTCTTCCATGCAACTGCTAGTGTGATACTTTGAGTTGGAAAGGTTGATATTGGTTCAGATTCATTTACTTAGATCATTTTCCATTTTATTACCATAGTTCTCTCACATACTTTTCTGTTCATAAGGTACTGTTCAACATTTTCTATTTGTACGTCAGAAATTAGGTCAAGCTAGACAAAATTCTATTTTTAGTTCTTTCTTTGGCCAGATTTGATAAGTAAATGTGCAAATCTCATGCAGGACATCTCAGCTCACCATCCCTCCATAAAGCAGCCAGCACTAGCTCACTTCTCCTAGATTTCCCAACTCATTCATAGCATTTCGCTAATCTACCCTAATTTCTTTGTTTTTTCCATAAAGCTACCTTCTTGCCCTTTGAACAAATCCAACCATCACATTCGTCCCTGATCTTCCTTGAAAAGTTCTAGACACCTAGAAACCTTCATCTAGCCTTCATTTCGATTTTCCCATCATTTTCCCACCTTCAAAACTCCAAAACTAGCTTTCGGTCTCCTCTTGTAGATCCTCCTATGGTACCTCTTGTAGATCCCGTGCAACCTCTTGTAGAATTTACTGTGAGTGATTTTTCGAAGTCTGATCACAATGAAAGTCTTCAGAAGGGTACTAGGGTCTTCTTAGGACCTATCCACACCTTCCTTACCCTCTGCAAAATCCAACTCCATCTTCCTTTGCCACCAAACCTCTGTACAGTCATAACCAGATAAATCACAAGCATAATAATTCCACACAAAAACACTCAAAAGTACAAGAAGATGATTTCTTCTCATTTCTTTTTAGAATTAGCTTGAATAAATGCAATTTACCTTTTTAGTAGTCAATGGCACTCATTTCATTAGTTTCCATCTCTTTTCTTGCAAAAGTAGGTTTAGTGGGTAAACTAGAGTTTGTTATGGTTTGTGTTTCATTCCAGTTTTCATTCTCTTTCTACCCCTTGACCAGCCTCTGTAGAGTTAGCTTTCTTCCATCACAGTTAAAAGCTTCTTCTTAGAACTCATAGAAGTTGGCATAAGCTCCTAGTGAACTTGCGCTAGCTGATCAAGTGACAACCTGCACTAAGGGCTAGTACTTGCACATATAGCACCATCGCTTCCAAGTTTGTTACGAACTATCGGGTTGATAAAAGTAAAGAAGGAAGCCCCAGGAGTTGTTGCATTATTGTTGCAATACTAGAGCCCACCATGTATCCATGTGAGTTATGGGTATGTGGATAGCATACACATACCTTGTATGTATACTAATAACACTGACAATAAATTACCAATAAATTAATCTTTTAGTCGGTATTATAATAACTAATCATAATAGAAAATAGTTTGGGATTGAGTGTTACAAATGGCTCCATTATATTTTCTCATATATACCATATATATTATTAATATTTGGTTGTTACTTAGTAAATGAACTATTATTCATTTCATTTTTCAAAAGAATGCTTTCCCTCACTCACAAGTGTATTAAAAGTTCTAAGGGAGGTTGGTGGTACACTATCAATCCCCATATGTTTACCCCCTTTCTTGGTCTTCAAATGGAGCACAATAGTAACTAGAAATGAAAATACCAACTAGTAACCCTAAGGGAATTAATAAGATTTTGTATCGAGAGCTCTATGTACTCTTTTGCAAGAGAATTTACCAATTGAACTAATCTTTCTTGCTACTAAATCTTAACTAAACCTTTGACACTTTACTATTAAAAACATTGAAATAAAAAACATGTATTATTAGTGGTTGATATATTCCAATTGATAAAATAACTTAACAATCACAGTATCAATTAGTTAATAATGGGAAATTTTTATCAATGGCATAAACATAAATATTATTGAAATAACTTAATTCTATGGTGTGGATGGAAATTGTTTTATAATCAATGCATTTGTTTTTCCATTTAATTCAATAGGTTATTTTTCTTGATCCAATAGGTTCCTTTTCTTGACAAGCATACCAAGCACTAACATTTATTAAGGTGGGATATTATCATATTTGTAATGAAATTATACATTTATTTTTTGGTTAAGTTGGGTTAGTGTAGAGAAAGAAATGGGAAAAGGGGCAAACAAGAAGCAAATTTTGCTAAGCAAGGAAATTACAAATACATTTGGAAGGCCATGTTGAGAATGTGGTGAACCTTGACTCCCTCTTTAGGGCTATGGGATCTGCGAATCCATGGACGTGCCAATGTTGGGCGGGGACAAAGCTGATAAGGAAAACAATCTAGATATCTTGGTGGAGATTCATGTCGAGATTGTGGCAAAGCTAGAATCTTTGTTTCAGGCTATGAGATGACCAAGTTACAGGGTGTGAATATGTGGATGCATCGGTGTTAAGTGGGGAAAAAAGGGCTAAGGACAACACTAGTTGTCTTGGTGGGGAGCCATGCCAAGAATGTGGCGAAACTGGACTCATTTAGGGCTATGGGATTAGTGACTTATCTGGGGCCTTCAAGCTTAGGCCAGATTTGTAAGATAGTAAATCAAATTACTATTGTAGCAAACAAGGGAGGTCTGGTTGAGGGCCTTGTATTACTTGTCTCTTCCCCAGGTAGCAGCAGGGTTGAAGGTGATGGAACATCTATTTGGAGAGAGGGCTATTGGGTGAGATTTTTCCCACGAGGTTTTTCATATTATATGCATAACGATATGAGTATGGCATTTCATGGTGTTTGAGATTGCACTGTATCACTAGCTTTATCTATCTATGAAGGCTAATGGAGATGGGTAGTTGGGTTTTCATGCATACTACGACTAAGAGGCTTGGTAACCATTATTTGTCAGTCACACCACTCTCTCAATCTAACATTGTAACTATCATGCCATGCACTATGAAATGGAGGGTTCCCATAGCCCTTACTCCATCTAATGTCTCCATGATTTTCAACAACCAGGACAAGGGTTAATATTTTCACAATATGGCCAAAACTGAAATTGTGACTATTGGTTACATGTTGAGGTATGGAACCTAAACTAAAATTAGGTTTTTATGTCTTAATTATACTTCTTGCTTGAATATTATTGATTTTTTGTTCTTTTCTAAAACCATGGGAGATGACATTCACAAAAAATTCCCTTTGTTGGCACTCGTCTCTCTATTTTTGGTTTATTTTAGGGTAGTCTGAGTTGGATTTCTTATATCTTGATTAAAATATATCATATATAAATTAGAAGGATATAGAGCTCATTTAGTTGCATATTTTATGTGAATATTTACCTCTATTTTTCATGTCACAGGCAGAGTCACAAATTAGAGACCTCAGGTTGCATGCTTCCTCTTAGAATTATGTGGTGTTATCTTTGTGTGAAATCAAAGAGGCCTCATATTTGAAATGTCATTTTGGTCGAATAAACTATAGTGAGAATTGGGGCCAGAGGAGCTCACTAGTTAGCCAAGTTTTCATTGGAATTTTGGGAATAAATGAGGTTTCCATTGAAATTGAGAATATTTTCCTATGTTTTCTTTCATCTAGTGAGTGTAGAAATGTATCCCTAACAAACATTGTCAATTGTTAGGATTTTGTAATGAATAATTGGATAGAGTGGAAGTACAGGGTATGATATACTCCTACTAGTTTATGTCTCAACAATTCTTTCTGAAAGTGCTTTAAGAAATATGCCCTAAAAGCTGCATTGCATAGAGAAAACTATGCAGAAGCAAGCTGCCTGACTTCATCGATTGTCCTGGATAATAATACTTTCAACTGTTAATAATGTCAATAGAGGTGTCTCTCATGTCAACCAATCAATGAAATGGAATTTAATGCCTAGTCGCTTATATTAAAGACAGAATAGGAAAGGCCCAAATGGTAATAGGAATAAAACAAACTAATGAAAGTAATTCTCTTAGAATGAGCTATTATTGATCATAAGTAATCCTCAAAATTAGGAGGCATATGTAATACAATGGGTTGGGGGATGTCTTTACATACACAATGGGTAGGATTGGAGATGTTGAATAGATGACGAGATAAAAAACTATCAAAAATAAAACCATGTAAAACACTAAAACATTTATTCCAAAGTTTTGATAGGCTCGTTAGTTTTGTTAGACTAGAACAATTCCTTAAACTTGCAATTTGGTCTGATCCCTTCAATTCACAGTCGAATCCATGTTTTTCTTTTTTTCATTAATTTATTTCATTAGCTAATGGAGGATTCATCAAAAACCTTATTCAATCTACCATTTTTATTGTTTTAGTTTGACTTGATTATTTGAGATCCGGTGCCTTCTTTCATTAATTTATCATTTGGGATTGACGATAATTTCTAAGGTTTACAATAATTACAAAAAGGGGGATAGTAACTTTTTCGAATTTTAGAGGAGAATCTGGAACATGTCCTATCCTTGGTTGTGGTTTTCAATTTATCATTTGGGATTGATGACAATTGCTAAGGTTTATAATAATTACAGCAAGGGGGATAGTAATGTTTTTGAATTTTAGAGGAGAATATGCAACATGTCATATCCTTGGATGTGGTTTTGAATAAGTGAAATTTTCTTTCTCGTGCAAAGAAATAGAGGGCATTCAATTGTTCAAGGATTTTTTAATAGTCACACAAACATACAATCACAAATTCCTTCAACTGAGATGTTAGGTTTGATGGTGAGCTATTTGACTAAAATTTCCTACAACTTACTCTAGGCCTCATTCCCCAAGAAATCATTCTATTTTGGTGGGATATGCCATAGTGACACTAAATCCCTAGTGTACCACTTAACAAGGCATTGACCTCATTAATTAACTAATGATAGATTTTCCACATTTTGATGGATATGTTCTATTGACGAAGCACGATGCCATTTTCTTGAGCATTGTAATTGAGATTGGGGTTTTGATGGCTTCTATAAATTACCCTCCACTCCCATTTATCATTTTATAAAGCTGTTGAAGGAGGGTTTCCTACTGCTACCACTAGAAGAGAAAGGTGCCATTATTGGAGCATAGTCGTAGCTACACATAGGTGTTGGTCGCTTTAATTGCTTCGCAATTCAAGCTCCACATAAATTATCAACCTGAGGAAGTCTTTTTATTTCAAAGATAATCACGCACTGGATATGCTCAATTTCAAAAGCAGAAACAAGGTTGTAGTAAGAGGAGAATACACAATTATTAGTCTCACCAATCTACTGATTTGCACTCTACTTAATCAAGGCTGAGGTTGATTTAGTTATAGCAGAAACAATTTCTCTACTGCAATTACAACAAAGGAAAGCCAACCTGCAAAGAGAGAAACAAATCAACCATAGCAGGAACAGGACCCTATTCCTTAGTAGGGAACTTCAGCACCTGATGCCTGACACTTAATCACACTATAAGGAAAGTAATTTCAAGAGAGCAAGACCCTATTCCTACGAGCAGGAACCTTCAGCACTTGTCCTCTTGCTTCTAACCACACCATAGACACAGGGAGATAAGTAATGGGGCAGGACCCTATTCCTCTATACAGGAATCTTCAGCACCTGCTTCCCGACATCATTCATTCATCCAACAATAGAGACAGATTTCTCAAAATGCATTCAATACACGGAATATCAAGAGAGCAGAGTATCACTGTACTGTGTAATCAAGTGTCCAACAGCAGAATTAAAGTAAAATGCAAGTCACACAAAGAGTTAAGCAAAATACAGGAATCAAGGGTGAATCTTGTGTGGAAGGCGGGCCCTTTCCCTCTCACAAGATTCCCCGGGGAAAGAACTAACTTGGAATGCTCAAAAGAAGAATTTATTCATTTGTCAAAGTAACCGATACATTACAGAGGGAGACTAGCTCCCATTCACACAATGTGCTTCTCCTCGTTTACAATCACCGATCCCCCTTAATGATGATGTCTCCTCTTTTTAAAGAGAAGCCATCATTTTCAATTTACATAAGAGTGAATCCCTATTATCTTGAATCTATTCTTTTCCTTAAAATAGGGTTTCTATTCTTCAGAAAAAGGTATTGTTACAACAGAGATAACAAAATGGCTATCTTCAGGCTGATCCAGGTAATCGTGTCCTCATACTGCTGCTGCTATTCCACAAAAAGCTTCTTCTAGAATCGCGAATTACGCTTGACGGGATTCGCGTGCTTGACGGCTATTTCAGCAACTGAGTCAGCTGTTTCAGCAACTGCATTAACTGTTTCAGCAACTGAGTCAGCTGTTTCAGCAACGGCCGCATGTACTTATCTGCGATCTTTGGACTTGTGTTAGCAATGATACACTTCAATTAATGATAAAACATAAGAGTATTATGGAATTAAATGCAAAACAGATTAAACATATAATAAAGAAGAGGCCTCTGTATACCTTGGGATAAAATGACTGAAGATGATGATGGGATTCTTTCTAATGATAGTTATAAGGGTGAAATGGTGTCAAAATATATAGTAAAAATGATGCATAGTGAAGTTCTAACAATAGGATAAAGATTAAAAAAAATAAAGTTAACCTTTGATCATAGAATGAAGTGTCAAGTTGTCAACATCTTATCATCACCTATTTGTGCCCCTGTAAATGTGGTCCATTCATTTTTGGACGTAGTCCAAACATAAATCAGACAACCAAAGAGCAGGCAATTAGCTATTGCTAGATCTTGAAAATACCACAACAAATATCATCCAGTGGCTAGTTTACATCCTCCAATGCTTCTTTGTTTCAATAAAACTTCTCTTGCACATCATCAAGTAATAAGCTATCTTTGGTGGCTCTAAGATAACTATGCAAACAAGATGTGCTTTTTTACACTATCAATAAAACATGTAAGGATTAAGAGGAAAGAAACCAGATCTAAAACTATGTAACAAACTACATTATAAGGTTTGTTGTCCTTCTTTTAATTTACTGAAATCTACCACCATACATTAAAAAATCATCATGCTGCAACATTCTGATTGTGGCTGCTTCTAAGATCATTATTTTCCTGGCCATCATAAGTAGATTTTGCACTCAAATATTGACCCTAAATCCTGAGTAAATTTAAATCTTGAAACCTATCAAAACAACAGTCTTCAAATACCAAAATCTACGAATTTGTAGACACATACTGTAGAAAAATAATAATAGCAAGTGCATAGATCTAAGCTTTGAATCACATCTATCTTCTATTAAATATATAAAGACAAGACTACATGGCAATGACTCAAAGAAAAGACTTGCTAATCTTAACTGAAGTCGTAACCTAGTCTAATCACCCAATGTACTCCAATTGCATGGATAAAGTGCGCCAGGAAAGTGTATCTAAAATGGAAGATGAATTGGAGCATGTAGGAATGCATCCCATTCCCTGCAAAATGTGCCCTCTACCTAAGCTTGATCTTTATTACGCATAAGCCCTTTGATTAACTAGGGATCTACTTTCACTTTCACTGAACTGAACTAAATCTGATTTCGAAATTGAACTAAAGCAAGCTTGAAATGGTTAATTTTGAAACATTGTGCAAACTATAATTTTTTCAAGGTGGAAAAGATGGAAAAATACAAAGATAGGTGCATGGATCAAGAATTCCCATAGTCTACTGTGGGTAGGGTACCAAAACATACTATTTTTATATGGATATGCAATAGGTGTTCCCTTATTGTTGTTGTACGAATTTGCTATTGTACCTTCTTACTAAGTGTGCCTTTGTACTATGGAGAAAATGATTGGAGCTAAACAAGGTAAAAAAATTTAACACTCCCATTACTGTGGAAAGTTTTCTCCAACAATCCTCGTGTCTTGTTGAACATGTTGAAATTCCCCTTTCCCAGGGGCTTAGTGAAGATGTCTGCCACCCGTGAACCTGTTTGATAATACTCTAGAGCAACTACTCTCTTTTCAACTATGTTGTTAAGAAAATGGTATTGAATATCAATACTGTTGGAGTAGTCATGGAATGTTGGATTTTAAGAGTATGATATGGCATTGATTGTAACATAGGCCATAGTAGGATTCAAGATCTCACTTGTCAACTATATTATCAACTTGTGAAGGCATATTTCTTCATAAGTAGTAGTATTTGTTGCCATGCACTCTGCATAGATGAAATTGATGCGACTGATGCTTGCTTCTTTATAGAATCTAAATCAAGATATCCCTCATGAATCCAATCCAAAGAAACAAATTGAAGAAATTTTCATGTAACTAGAATCAATTTCCCATTTCGAATCAAAAACCCCATATGGTGTCAACTTACCATAGTGTACTATTCCCTTTAAGTAGCATAGCACATGTTTTGTGGCTACCTAGTGACTTTGCCATGAATTAACCATATACTGGCTCAAAGTCCTTACTAAAAAATGTATATTAGCTATGGTATTAACCATATACATGAAAGGTTCAATCCATTGTTTATGCATCGAAGAATTTACCAAATCTGAATCCAAATTGGGATTCAACATCATATTAGTTATCATAGGAGTAGCTAATGGTTTATATTGCATCATCTAAAACCTCTTTAGAATCTCAACTACATAGTTACTTAGGTATCATAGAAGTAGTTAATGGTTTATAATGCATCATCTGAAACCTCTTTAGAATCTCAACTACACACTTACTTGGGCTCTACCAACTTTTCCTTGCATCCTGCTATGAGCTTCTTCGGACCAAAACAAGCAAATTAGATCTATCAATTAAATAATAAATAATGGGATATGAAGAAGTTTTCAAGCCCAAATGTAGCATGTACTCATTAATCTTGTAATAGAAATCACAAAGTGCTTCCTTAAGCCCATAATGGGTTTTATTTAATGTGGACACATGGGTCTCTTGTCTGTGCACCTCAAATCCTCTCAATTGATTAATGTATACCTCTCACACCATTGAGGAAGATTGTATCTACATCCATCTGATATAATTTCCAACCAAAAGTTATTGCCAAAGACATGATAGTCCTGAGAGAAGAATGCCTGATAGGTGAGGCATTTTGTGGTATTGCAATTTTTTGCAGCTAGAGACTTCTTTCATGGCAAAGCTAGAGAGTCGAGACTCTACAAAGCTTGCATGGAAAAGTAGAGTACATATTGAGGTTCTTTGGAGGTAGAGTATTTGATGATGGATTACATGCTAGGTGGCACTATTTTAGTAACATTTATTTTTAGACATTTATTTTATTTTAAGTGTTGCCATGGGAGATATTTTGGCATTTTGAGATTCCTATATTTGAGGAGGCTCAACTCAACTTTTTGAGACTTTGTTTTTTTTATAAGGGGTCACTACTATTTTTAGTACACCTATTTTTAGGCAATTACATGGTCTTAACTAAAGGTCCCTTCATATAGGGAATAATGTTAGGCTGCTTTATGAAAATAAAGACTAGATCTTGGTGATGGTATTGATGACTAGTTCATCACTAGGATCCTCATTTCTCCAATCAGAAGTATATAGATGTATGTATGAAGACACAAAACTTAGCAAAGATCTTAGTAGCAATCCTCAAACTTCTGCATATTTAGGATTCCAAATCTTGATAAAGAAAATACTTAACTGATCTTACTCCCTCTTTAGTTAGGGAGACCACAATCCTAAGATTAAATTTCTAAAGATGGTTCTTTAATATTTCATATGATTAGAATCCCCTCAAAGTATCCATCTGGAAATATTCTCACCATGAGATCCATTAAGTTTTAAGATAATTTATTAATGCAATTAAGTATTCCATGATTTTGGCAATGCATTTCCATAAATAGCAATGTCTTTTTCTCTACTTGCGGGGAGGGTTCAATAGACAACTCCCTCGGAGACTGAAGAGATGTTAGAGGTGATTTTCTCATAAAATTCTATAGACATAATCAGTAACCAACAATCAATGAGAGGATCCTATCATGGACCAAGGAATCTTCAAATCTTACTCATGTTGTTTTGTATTCTCTATGCTATCTTTAACATAACGATTCACTCAATTATTTGGGCTATGCTATAGCTGTATGAACATATGAGTATTATAATGAATATAAGGACTTGGTATAAGATATGCATTCTATAAATTATATATAGAAAAGAATCCTTGGACTTTTCACCACCAGACAAGTTTTAATATGAAGACTCTTAGGAAGACATATTTTTAAAGAGGAATGTCATACTCATCATATTTGTAGTATATATTATATACTTAATCTAGTGAAGGGTCTCAGTGAGATGTTTCATACATAATCTTATTTTAGTTATCACTCTTTCTTCGTACTTTAGCCATCACATCATTTAACTTATAACCATAACTTCAGCATGTTGTATTCCTTTCGATTCAGTCAAATTATGAACAATCTCAGCAGAATAGATTTCGATCTCCTGTAACATTTCTATAACATAACCTTAGATGTCATGATGTAACTTAGTATGACACATATTACTATAATTCAATCACCTGTAAATTGAGTAATATATAGAGTATCTCTTGGACTTCTTAGATCAAGTTCATCAACCAATTGATGTAGTCTTTGGATCTTTTAAAGCTTATCATGTAACAACTAGTGTAGACCTACCTTAGCTAACCTATTTATTGAAATTTTGATTAGAAATAATTAGAATGGTGCCATAACATGTCTCCTTAGATCCAAAACAGATATTATTTGGATATGAGTCTTAGTTAAGCTTGTATAGGTGACACACCACTCCTTAATAGAGATCTAGATATGAATGTCATAAACAATATTATTCAACAAAGAACTATACCTGATAATAAAGGAGGGTCTGGCAAATTTATAATACTCTCTTCAAGGACATCTTTATTGAGACACAAAATCCCTTTCTTTTCTGAGTCTTGATCAAATCAAGGCACCAACTCCCTCTTGGTCAGATGATCCTTCTTACTGCATAAGTTATGGAATTGTAAAGATGATATTGGTCTCTATATCTTGGTGAGTTGCTCATAAAATGTCATAGACATAATTGTTAACCAACAATGCATGAGAGGATCCTACCATGGAACAAGGAATCTTCAAATATTACTCTTGTTGTTCTCTATTCCCTATGTTATCTTTAACAAAATGATTCAATCAATTATCTGAGTTATGCTATAGTTGTATGAACATCTAAGTATTGTAATGAATATAAGGATTTGGTATAAGATATGCATGCTATAAATTATATATAGCAAAACATCTTGAGACTTGTCACTGTCAGACAAGTTTTAATATGAAGACTCTTAGAAAGACATATTTTTAGTGAGGAATGTCATACTCGTTATAACTGTAGTATATATTATATACTTCATCTAGTGAAGGGTCTCAGTGAGTTGATTCAGACATAACCTTATTTTAGTTATCACTCTTTCTTCTTAATTTATCCATCACATCATTAAACTTATAACCATAACTTCAACATGTTGTATTCCTTTCGATTCAGTCAAATTATGAAAAATCTCAATAGAATAGATTTTGATCTCCTGTAGCATTTTGATAACATAACCTCAGATGTCATGATGTAACTTAGTATGACACATATTACTGTAATTCAATCACCTGTAAATTGAGTAATATGTAGAGGAGCTCTTGGACTTCTTAGATCAAGGTCATCAACCAATTGATGTAGTATTTAGATCTTTTAAACCTCATCATTTCACAACTAGTGTAGACCTACCTTAGCTAACCTATTTATTGCAATTTGGATTAGAAAACCTTAGAATGGTTCCATAACATGTCTCGTTAGATCCCAAAGAGATATTATTTGTATATGATTCTCAGTTCAACTTGTATAGGTGACACACCACTCCTTAACAGAGATCTAGATATGAATGTCATAAGCAATATTCTTCAACAAAGAATTACACATGATAATAGAGGAGGGTCTAGCAAATTTATAATACTCTCTTCAAGGACATCCTTACTGAGACACAAAATCCCTTTCTTTATTGAGGCTTGATCAAACCAAAGCACCAGCTCCCAATTGGTTAGATGATCCTTCTTACTTTATAAGATATGGAATTGTAAAGAGGATATTGGTGTATATATGTTGGCGAGATGCTCATAAAATGTCACAGACATAATCAGTAACCAAAAATGCATGAGAGGATCCTGTCATGGACCAGGGACTATTCAAATCTTACTCCTGTTGTTTTATATTCTCTGTGATATCTTTAACACAATGATTCAATCAATTATCTGGGTTATGCTATAGTTGTACCAACATCTGAGTATTGTAATGAATGTAAGGATTTGGTATAAGATCTGCATGCTATAAATTATATATAGAAAAACAACCTAAATCTTGTCACTATCAGGCAAGTTTTAATATGAAGACTCTTAGCAAGACACAATTGTAATGAGGATTGTCATACTCATTATAATTGTAGTATATATTATATACTTAATCTAGTGAAGGGTCTCTGTGAACTGATTGATACATACCCTTATTTTAGTTATCACTCTTTGTTTAGACTTTAGCCATCACATCATTAAACTTATAACCATAACTTTAGCATGTTGTATTCCTTTCGATTCAGTCAAATTATGAAAAATCTCAGCAGAATAGATTCTAATCTCCTATAGCATTTTGATAACATAACCTCAGATGTCATGATGTAACTTAGTATGACACATATTACTATAATTCAATCACCTGTAAATTGAGTAATATGTAGAGTATCTCTTGGACTTCTTAGATCAAGATAATCAACCAATTTATGTAGTATTAGGATATTTTAAACCTCATCATATGACAACCAATGTAGATGTACCTTAGCTAACCTATTTATTTCAATCTGGATTAGAATTCCTTAGAATGTGTTATCACTCCTCTTGATCTCCAAGGCTAAGGAAGAGTCCAGCTAAGGTAACCACAGACCAACCTTTTAACTTGGTAGCTAGCCCTATTGAGCCGGAGAGGGCTCTCTCTAAAGAATCATAGCTAAGAGGGTTGGATTGATTAGGGTTTTAGGCTAGGTATAAAGTGCAGATATTGTTTTGATTTGATTTGATGGGATTATTGCTAGATGAGGGTATTAGGTCAAAGAGGCTAGGTCAGGGAAAATGAGATATGATTGCAGACATTCAAAGGGGCAAGGTAGGAAGGAGGCTTAACACTTAAAATATGATTTTGTGATATGGTTTAAGACTGATGAGGAGTTTGGAAGAGCATAGGAGATGTATTCTTCCTAAACTGAATAAAAATGGACAAATTATGATAGCTTTCCCAAAACAGAGCATGAACAATCATGTATTATGCCTATCAACTTGAAAATTACCATATAATAGACATGAAATGATTTATGAACTTAAACAATATTCATACAAATGATAAAAAAGAATAAACAATGCTAAACATCCATACCACATGTATCCCAAATAAATAGTTGTAACTTGTGTATTAAAACTGGCCAAAATCTGATACAATAGTGTCTTTGATCACTAATACAACATCCAACTGAGTCCAGCCTCTAAAAAGAATGAAGAAAGGGAATATATAGAAATCAAAACAATATCCTCCCAACCTCTGTGGTCAAATCCATCAGAGGAGGAGATGTTCCACCAAAACCTGAACTGATAGCTAGAGTGTAGGGTGGTCAAAGTGACTCATCCCTAATTACATTGAAACTGATTCATTTGACTTCATGAAGTCTACTTGCCTATTGTATTTACCCTTAGGTAATAGTAAAATACCATAATTACATTTACCATATCAATTACATTAGTAAAAATATGATTTCCATAGACGAAAATCAAATTTGGAGAAGAAAATTGAAAAATCAGGCAAATTGTCAAGTTCGCCCTCCATCTTGCAGGCTGAATTTAACTACCTTCCCTATGTAAAAATTGAGCACAAGATAGCTCATTGGAAATCTTATTCTGTTTAGTTTCCAAATGTGTCTTAATTTTCCAAAATGGACATGATTTGACCCTCCAAAAGTGGATTCTCCCAATATTGGTATGTGTGCAGCGCCTAGGTCAAATTTGAGGCAGAAAGATGATTGTTTTGCTTGTTTTTTCCGCTTTTCGCCTACTAGTTTTACAAAATAAGGCTAGAAACATGGTTTTATTAGATGTATTTGTCATTTTTCATCTAGTTGTGGTCTCCATTTTCTCAAAAAGTGGATCAAAAAAGTGTGCAACACCAATGACGCTATGTGTTTGACCATTTTTCTGATTTTTGGGCAGGTGTGTAGTGCGAGAAGGAATTGTGCAACACCGACTTAAAATAAACGTTTGAGTTCCTTCCCAAATTAAAAATTAAGCACATGATAGAAAGTTGGGAAGATATTTATCTTGGCTACATAATGGACCTACCAAGCACTTAACATGATCAATTATAGCCCCCCAAAAATCAATTCTCCCAAGACTGGTAAAAAAGTGCAGAATGAGGGTGCAAACATGAAGTGTGCTCTTGCAGGAAACTTTAGAAGGTCTTCCTAAACTCCAAATTGAACTCATGAAAGCTCATTGGAAATACATTTCTCTCTAGTTATCATTTGAATCATCAAATAAGTCATTTGGACACTCCAGCTAGGCAAAACATTGATTTTTCCAAGGTCACTCCAGAAGTGCAACAACTCTCTTGTAGCAACAATATTTTTGAAATTTCTCCAAAACCATAACACCTGTGTGAAACCTGAAGGAATTTATTCATCCTTGGGCTATTATGGACAAAAACCTCTCTCACTACTGTAAAATTCATCTCTGTTTGGTTGGAAACATACTGTAAAGCAAAACTAGCCCTGTGTGTGGAAAATTTGTCCCTTTGAATGAATTCTTGAAAAATGATGGATACGTGATGTTTATGAGTTGGAATGGCCTCATACTTGCTGAACTAACCTCCCGTAGGCCTCCTCTGCTGAGATTTCTCTGATTCTGTAGCAAACCCTAGCTCAGTGGGAGAGGAAATTAAGGTTTAGTGCTTGTGAAAAATGATGATTTGGACACCCTTGGGAAAAGACAACTCCCTTTGGCATTCACTTAACTTTTTGAAACATTACCCTTTCACATGAATATTTCATTTTACAAATTGATCTTTTGATGGACTTTGAGAACTCTTTGAATTTGACTTTGCTTTAATGAAGTTGGCATATAGAGATTGAGTTGGAAACTTAGGAACAATACTTATTACATATAGTGAACATAAAATTACATGATGAAATAAGCATTTCTCTTTACAAATCATCTTCACATGGTGAAGAGATTTTTTTTTATCACCCTTTACTTGTTGGTCTTATGGAATGGAATGAAGTTTTATTGGAATCTTGGAAACCCTAATGACCTAATGAAACCTTGAAAAACCCTAAAAGACCTAATGAGACCTTGAAGGATTTAATTTCAATATGACATGACTGATGTGATGGCATGATGTCATTAAATTTATGGACAATGGACACTCAACAAGGTTGAAATTATCCAACAAGGGGTTAATTTATAAAATGAGTAAAGGAAGCCCTAATTCAACCTTTAGTGACCAAATTTTTGCATGGTGACCTAGTGGAATGACAAAAATTTCAGAATGGGACCCTAATATGATATAAAAAGAGGATTTTTTATCACTGATGGTAGTATGAAAATACTGAATCTAATAGAATGGTTCCATAACATGTCTCCTTAGATCCACAGATATATTATTTGCATATGAGTATCAGTTCAGCTTCGATAGGTGACACACCACTCCTTAACAAAGATCTAGATATGAATGTCATAAACAATTATCTTCAACAAAGAACTGTACCTGATAATAGCAGAGCGTCTGGAAAATTTATAATACTCTCTTCAAGGACATCTTTAATGAGACACAAAATCCCTTTCTTTGTTGAGGCTTGATCAAACCAAGGCACCAACTCCCTCTTGGTTAAATGATCCTTCTTACTGCATAAGATATGGAATTGTAAAGAGGATCTCAGATCTGCGTTGTATCAACAAAAATTATAGGTTTAGACCAACTAAGCTCCATGTGTAATAAGTTGTAATAGGATTGTTCTGATTGTATGATTTCATACAAGGATGAATTGTCTAAGAATTTTTCAGCACATTCTCTTGGTCTTATTACCTAATCAACAAATTCAAGACCTTTTCTTTAAGGAGAAATAACAATATCAACCTATTCAACCACCCTTGATAGGCCAAATTCTTTAGAAGACAAGGATGAGATATATATATGAGACCAGGTCATAATTGCTCAACTTTTCTACCCATGGCTTCTGCTTCTAATTTTTCTTCATGAATGAGCACTTCAAGGGTCTTATAACCCTTATCCAAAATGCCAAATTAAAAGGAGTTGTATTTTCCTTTACTGACAGATCAAAAACTGTCAAAAGAGAAAAATTATGTTATTTTGTTTAGACTGTTCCTCGAGATAAGACTTTAATTTTCACATAAAAGCTTCAATGATCGGGGCCTTTAGTGATTCTGGAAGTAGATTTGTATAGTCTCTTGGAATCACCCTCATTAAACACTTCATAGAGGCTGATCTGTGGTTCTTGGTAGCTTCATCAATTTCATTTTTGGGACTTGTCGTTCCTATTATTGCAATTACCTCAGAGAGTTTCATAGGACTCCAAAAACTAGGGCACAATTCTTCAATAAATGGGGACATCATACATATCAATTTATCCATAGGATCAACATCACTATGTTTTTGAAATGATATCTCAACCATACCTTAAATGCAAGAGATATAACTGTGAAATGGAGGGACAAAATAAAAGTAATCAAATCTTTGATCTAAGGAAGACCAAGTGACCCTTAAGTTATCATCAACAAATCCATTTCAAGAGTACAGAACCATATGTTCTTGAGGTACACCAGCTATTGCTGATGTGATAAAAGCTGAGGCTAAGTACCCTTCAGTCAAATGTAATTTTCAGCCCACAAAGATCCTTGACATGTGATACAAAATTGCTCCTGCTTAAGTTCAAGGGAGGCAGAATAGACTTGGTAATCAATGAAACCAATTCTAGAATATTTGGAAGTGTCAAACAAAATTTCAGAAATTGATCTCAGAAGGAAACATCAATCATCTCAGATTGGGTTACAATGATTAGGGAATGTCAAAGGCCACAGAAGGATGCCTTTAGATCTGAGTTAGAAAACTACAAATATGCCTTTAGAAAAGCTTGCAAGAACAAGGATTATATGCCTTAAATAGTCTATAAGATGTGCCACAAAGAAATTCACTTTTGCAAATATTGTGCCTAGGTAACATAGTCTACAAAGCCTTGAAATAAAAGAGAGAATACCCAACAAAATCACAGATATTTCATCCTTCTAGCTTTAGGGCGATGCATTGTTTTAGGGCTTTTTCTCACCCGGCTTTGATAGGATGTTAAATTTTTGTTAACATGACCTTTTCTTAAGACAATTACTTCAATGTTCCACATAAGCCCAAGTTTACTTATATCTCTTTCATTAGAAATCATATAAATCTTTACCACATTGACAAGAATTGATGAAAGATTGTAAATAACATACAATCAAGAAAAGCCAAGATAGAAGACATAGAAATTGGCTCAAGCCAGGGAAAAACCCCAATATAGGAAAAGGGGTTTAGTTCCGGATCAGTTAATTCAACCTCCTTTGCTGAATAGAATAATACCAAAACAATACAAGAATGACCAGTGAAAACTAGGTTGATGAGATGAGGGATCATGTGGTCAAAAGTTTGCGGTTCGAGATGTAGATATAGAGCTCATATTAGCCCATATTTGATCTCACGAACTGCGATCTTTCTTCCTTTGCAAGATGCTTCAATTTGTTGTAGCCTTTCCTCCTTCTAAGCCTATAAACAACCTTATGTCTTTTTTTGATTGCACTCTTCAGACTAGAAGCTTCCTAGTCAATGATATCATCCATCAAACATGAGGAATGAGGTTTGTGGCCTAGTTATATTAACCTCCTAGAGCTACTGCCTACTAGAAGAATAGAAGAGGGATTATATACAAAGGAAACCCAAATTATCTCCTTAACTAAACAGATCCTTGTGACTGCCTTCCTATAGCATCTTAGTCTTGTAAGAGACTAATAGACAAACAAAAAACGGATCTAAAACCTACATCTTTCCTCCTTTACTACTCAGTTGCCTCAGTGATGAATATAGCTAACCCAAAAACATGCTTTTCGTCCTCCTTCTTGATCTCCTAGGGCAACAACCAATTTCAGAGAGAATAATATGAGTTGTGAATGTGTACGATGAGGAAGGAGGACACTTCCTTTTATAGGAGTGGAAGAGGGGTTTAATTTGGTTAGATTAACCACAAGCCGACCTTGATGAGTTACACATTGGTGGGCTTGCTTCAAAAATATATTCTTGTTTATCAAATTTTAGTGATCTTTCGGTCATTTTTGGTCCTCTCATAAAGAGGAAATCATTGCCACAACTCTCTTCTTCAAAAGAGCCGTCCAAAATGGAATTTGGCCCTAGTTTCCAATTTTAATATTGGCTTATGAGGTCACAACCACTTATAATAATAACTATCTATTTATTTAGTTTTTAAAGAAGGAGAAAGTGGTTTAATCATGGGTCTTTAGTCCCCCATGTTTTGTAATTTGTTCTTGGGCTTTGATGTCAATAAAATGTGTAGTTTGGCCCTATTTTTTGTTTCTCTTGACATGTTGATTTATCTTGTTGCTGGAATGATTTTCCTGTTTGACTAAGTTTCTCTTTTTTGTATGCTATGTGGATTCATTCTTTCCTTAATTATATGATCATTTTTTATTAACATTGTGATTCAATCCCTGGATGTAATAGTGTTAGGGTAAATTTCAATTATTTTGATAATCAGACTTTGCTAATTGTAGCTTTGAATTTAGTACTTACTTTTCCCTTATTCTTGACTTCGTCATGAAGTGGCTAGGATAGAATTGCAATGGGTTTCTTGTCCATGCACCTAAAATCCTCTAAATTGATTAATGTATACTTCTTACACCATTGAGGAAGACTGCATTTACATACATTTGATATAATTTCCAACCAAAAATGAATGCCAAAGACATGATAGTACCGAGAGAAGAATGTCTCACAGGTGAGGTGTTTTATGGTACTGCAATCTTTTGTAGCTGGAGACTTGATTTCATGGCAAAGCTAGAGAGTTGATACTCTACAGATCTTTCATGGAAAAGTAGAGCACATATTGAGGTTCCTTGGAGGTAGAGAGTTTGATGATGGATGACATGCTAGGTGGTGCTATTTTAGCACTATTTATTTTATAGTAAGTGTTGCCATGGGATATATTTTGGCATTTTGAGGTTCCTATATTTTAGGAGGCTCAACTCAACTTTTTGAGACTCTTTTTTTTAGAAGGGGTCACTACTATTTTTAGTACACCTATTTTTAGGAAATGACATGGTGCTTACATGGAGATGATGGGTCAAAGGATGGTGCCATGTGTTGAAGTGTGCGGAAAATATCATTCCATAATTATAATTTGATGAGCATGAGGATATTGACCTGTGCCTTGGAGTGGATAAAGATGGAAATAATTAATAATTTTAACAATATCTCTTATCGAAGATATATTTGGAAAATATTTCATCTTATCCTTGCAAGGGGTAGTGTAAGTGAAGATTATTTATAGCAAATACATATGCCCTTTTCCACAACGATGGTGCACTACTTGAGGTGGATACACACATTTTATGTGAAACTCAACTTTATCTATTCGATTATGGTTCTAATTCAACTCAAGATTTAGTTAGAGTTCACATGCATGACTATTCTTGGCTGATGAAGTCACAACCACTTAGAATAATAACTATCTATTTATTTAGTTTTTAGAGAAGGAGAAAGTGGTTGAATCATGGGGCTTCACTCCCCCATGTTTTGAAATTTGTTCTTGGGCATTGATGACAATAAAATGAGTAGTTTGGCCCTATTTTTTGTTTCTCATAACATGTTGATTTATCTTGTTGCTAGAATGATTTTCCTGTTTGATTAAGTTTCTCTTTTTTGTATTCTATGTGGATTCATTCTTTCCTTAGTTGTATGAGAATTTGTGATTAACGTTGTGATCCAATCCCTGGATGTAATAGTGTTAGGCTAAGGTTCAATTATTTTGTTAATCATACTTTGCTACTTGTAGCTTTGAATTTAGTACTTATCTTTCCCCTATCTTTGACTTCATCATGAAGTGGCCAGGATAGAATTACATGCATGGTTCTTTCCCCTATGGGTCACGCTTTGCCATTAGGGATAAGGAGGTTGTTTGGTTCCTATCCAGTTGGATTCATTTGAACTAGATGCTAGATTGGATTTCCTCACTAACATTTATTTTTATTATGAATTAAGAGCATAGGGAGCAGGGATCCATCTTCCTGGATTCATCCTTCCCTCATTGATATATCCTTCATTGAATTTTATTTCTTTCTTTATCTAATTTAATTGTTTTGAGCTTGATTTGTAGATTGGAAGCAAGGATTCCCAACCACCCCCTCCCCACCCCCATCCTTGAGGTTGGAAAATCACTAGCTTGAATCAAGAGACATGAACGCTAAGGTGATATTGGGCATTATGTCTAAAGTTGCATCATGTCTCCATTGGTCACTATAGTGTGGTTTGGAAAAATACAATTCAAAACTAGTCACATAGTGCATTGATCCTTCTTTGAGTTTTCTCTATTTCTTGATTTATTTTACTCCTTTTGAGCATGATTTCTAGGTGATAAGTAGTGCTTAAAGCCACTCCTTGAATTTGGAAAAGCACTAGCCTGAAGCAGACATGATCGCTAAGGTGAAAGTGGGTGATGAGTCTAAAGTTTCTTTGAGACTCTATTGTCCATTGTAATGAGGTTTGGGTGGAAACAATTCCAAACCAGTAAATTGTGCATTGTGCCTCAATGCCCTTGAGGTCTTGGAGAGTGCCAAAGGGGTTTTACATAGTTGCTGAGGGTCGAAGTAGCCAATCCCACAATGTAATCTCGATTCTCAATTGATCATTTACTTTAGTCATCAAGTTTAGTTGTTAGTTCATTTCCTAGAACATGAAGGGGTAATGGAGGAGAGCGATCTCTATGACTACGACTCCCTTGTTGGTCCAAGCTATTGGAACTTTTTTTGTAATACTGGTTTTAAGTGGATAAATTTTTTTGTTAACTATTGTTATTGGATGCTTATGCATAGTTACTTTTCATAGTAGAAATATGTGTAAATTCAATAAATAGATTGATTTCTATAGCCAACTACTATGCTTAAATATGTATTTTTTTAATATATATCCTGATCATATAATATGGTTAATTATATAGTACCAAGATATGGGAACAAATGTACAATGTCTAATGATATCATATTTTCTACCCTACTTACATTCCCTAGAATTGAGCTTTACGAGGTGTTGTCTTCCTAGCTGCTTCAGAAAATATTTTATGTTTCACTCTCTACCTTTTCCTTCATTTCATTGTAGCGATGAAAATGTATGTCCTTTTCAGGTTTCCCTTGCAGTGATATCTCCAGGTTGGGCTCCTTCATTTGATTCTACAACTACAATGACATTAACAGTGGCAGTTGCTAGGGCAGGTGGTGGTGATGTTGCATCTTCCAAAATTATATCCTTGAGACGTGAGATGTCAGTTTTGGAAAGAAGAGCATGAAGGTTGCATTGATTTATAAGATTTCAAAAGGAACCTGCTTTATCAGGAATTCCTCATCCTATACCAAAGGACAAGGCAGCTACAAAGGAGTTAGTTGCATAATATCTTGAGCAGAGTGCCAAAATTGGTTATGGCAGGGGTCTAAGTACTATTGTGATGGCAACATCAACGTAGAGGAGGAGTCCTGGTGATTGTGAAAGAGTGAAGCGATGGAGTAATTTTGAGGCAATGGGACCTGCATGGTTGGAATGCTATGAATTAGCTGATCCTGTTATGGCTTCAGAAAAGGATTTTTCTATGATTGTGTTGAAATACATTCAAGCATTGGCTACGATGGTTGATAAAGTAGGAAACATGAGGCAAGAAGAGGTATATATATTTCTTTATGACTGAGGCATAATTTTTTTATGGTATAATCTGAATTATAATTTATAATTTTGATTTTTTATCTCTTATTATTATATGAAAACTGATAGGCATGCATTACTTGCTGCTAATGATGGATTTCAGGAAAAAGTTTGAGCACGTGCATGGCGTAGACTTATTCACTGCTTGATTGAACATGAAATTCACTTTGGTCCACTAGGATACTAGCTCGGTCACTGAGAACGAGTTAGTTTTGAATCATTTTACTGTATTTTTCCATGTCTTTGAAGGTAGATAACAATAATTCAAGGCCTTTATATGACCTTTATTTAAATAAGAATTATCGTAGCTTGTAGAATGTTTCATATGCTACCCATTTCAAACATATGTATAACTCTTAATTAAATGTGTACAATATATACACAGGTATACTAGAAGCTGGATTTTGTGGAAAACTCTCTTCGTATGTGAATACTTCTTAAGAGGAACTACAATGGAACAACACATAAAGGAGCAACTACAAATTTTTATGATTTTCAACCTATGGGCCAACATAGCATTGAAGGGAGAAGGGATTCTAGCAATGAGGGTGAAAGTTCACTAGGAAATTCTCTTCTTGCACATGCTTCTTTGTTATTGCCAGAGGAAAGTTTGCTTGAAGAAGGACATGAAGATGAAGGAACTAGAAGTGATTTTGAAATCACTGAAGATAAAAAGGATGATTTAGAGCATGGTTTTGTATATTCAAAGGATAAATCTGAACTGTTAGATCAATCAACACTCGATTGACTTAAATCTAGTAATATCAAGGAGATTTCCAACAATTCCATAATTCTGTTTGGATCTACAGTGGTTGGGGTGAATGAGAGGATGATTTTGGAAATTCCAGCAATGATGCTCCAACCATTGGTATTAATGTAGGGAAGGTTTTAGGTCAGTGTGTTTCAATTGAAGTTCTCTGTAAGGAACCTCTTGATAAATTGCTTCCATGTGCACCTTGTTGATTCCCTGATCTGTCTGCAATGCCTTCTGATATGTCAAAGTATTTATGTTATTATTTGTTTCTTTGGTTGTTCAACAAAAGTTTTGTATGTATTATTTAGGATTTCCTTTTCTGTATATGTGCTTGGTAATCTAACTACTCTTCCATTTGTGCTTAGAATTTTGGTTAAAACTTTTCAATTTTTAGCTAGTCTTCATAGATTGTAATTCTTGTAAAATGGATCCTAATTTCATTGAAGGTATGACTATCACTAACTAGTTGGATGCTGGATTTTACAAGGGTTTTGGGAATTTTAAGCATGGAAAATCATCCAAGAACAACGTGTTAAATATTATTTCTCATACTGTTGCATGGGAGAAAATTCCTAAAGGAACTATTAGGACATTACCCCAAAAGGGTGATGTTTGGGCCCTGTACAGGAAGTGGAATTATGCTTGGAATGAAGACACTCCTCCAAAAGTTAAATGTGAGTATGAAATGGTAGAAATTGCAAATGAATTGTGGAAGTGGTTGGAGTGAGTGTAGTTCCTCTTGTTAGGATCAATAGTTTCAAGTCTATGTATCAGAGGAAGTAGGTGGTTAACTTGGCTCCCAAGAAGGAGCTTCTTAGATTTTCTCATCAAGTTCTAGAAAAGATACTTTTGGGCGAAGAATCCCCAAATTTACCCCAAAATTGTTGTGACCTGGACCTTGGTGCAACTCCTGAAGCTGAATTCAAGCCAACTCAATCACTTTGCTTTTTAATTAGGACATCAAATTTTGTGGTTTCGGGGTGTAATTTAGATATGTGGTAAAACAAAATATACCATACTCTTTTGACTGCCATGCAATAGGATTAAATGGAGCTTTCAAAGCTACACATGACTTCTTTGGAAGTGTAATTGCAGAGCAGGTTGTTAGCTTTGGTTACATTGAATGGAAAAGCAGATGCTATTTGTGCACTGACCTTCACTTCGAGGGTGAAAGTTAAATATGAAGACATGGTTGACTTTCTTTTTTTCTCGTTACTAACAAGTAATGATAACTATGCTAGATTATCTAATTTGCTACAAAATGTTTAGGGATAGATAGGTAGGGATAGATAGGATGATGGTGATGCCAATTTATCTGTATATTATCTTTAGTTGATGTGAAAAAATCATTGAAAAAATTCGTATTGCTGGAATATATGAAGAGTGGAAACATGCTAAACATAAACCATTCAATAGTTGTGGCAAGATATTGAAGGCTTGTGTAATTCTAGTTACATTTTTTTGTATGACTAGATTAAATAGTTTGTAAATTATTTATAATAGTAGCCTGTTGTGTGAGATGATAGTTGTGCACTAACCTTCTCTTCGAGGGTGCAAGTTAAATATGAGGACATGGTTGACACTTCTTTTTTATTGTTACTAACCGGTAATGATAACAATGTTGCATTATCTAATTTGCTACAAAACGTTTAGGGATAGATAGGTAGGTATAGATAGGAGGATGGCTATGCCAATTTATTTGTACCTTTCCTTTAGTTGATGTGAAAAATTCCTTGAAAAAATTCATACTCTTGGAATATATGAAGAGTGGAAACATGCTAAACATAAACCATTCAATAGTTGTGGAAAGATATTGAAGGCTTGTGATAATTCTAGTTACTTTTTTTATGTATGAATAGATTAAATAGTTTGTGCATTATTTATAATAGTAACTTGTTGTGTGATTCATGCTACATGAGTGTGACATTGAGATAACTCCATTGATTTATTTTTATTAAGTTAAAAATAGGGGCTGCATGATTTTATATTTTACAAAGGTTATGTGATTATTTGTCGAACACCTTTTTTAAATCAATGCATATATATGCAATTTCATGGACTACCATAACTCTCACATAATTCTTTAAAGGATGCTAGCTCAATGGAAGAGCATATGTGTTATAAGCACGAGGTCAATGGTTTTATTACAATGTGCCCTAATATGAATTAATCAATGATATTGTAGTTTATTTTTAATTAAATACTTTTTAATATTGGTTTATTTCAATGGTGAGATATTTTTCTAGATTCATTATTTTATATCATCTCTAAAGAGAAAAAAGTGATGTTGTATTATCTTTGAATGTAATTTTTTTATTGTCTCTAGAGAGACAATAGTTAGGATCAAAGACATTGTCTCTTGAAAGACAATATGTCTTTAATCTTAACTATTGTCTTTAGAGAGACAAAAATGAAATTGTCTCTCGAGAGACAAAAATGAAGTTTTCTCTCGAGAGACAAAACTTCTTGTGCTATAGATTGTCTTTATAGAGAGAATATTTTAAGAAAATGTAATTTTAAGACAATTTAATTTGAGCACCTGCTTAAAGACAATATTTAAGACAATACACAAGTTTTCTTTTGTCTCAAGTTAAGACAATTTGCCCAAAAATTGACTTAAAACCCCCCTTTGTGTTGTAGTGTCAGAGCCCTCTTGTATCATTTACTTTTCCTCTTTTCACTTCTTATTCACATGCATCTCTTGTTCTTGTCTTTTTTCTATTTCTGCATTTAGTATTAATGATTTATTTTTGTAAGATTGGGTTAAATGGTTGAAGTAAGTTATTTTGTAGAATCAAAAGAATCGTTTCATCATTTTAACAACTTTGGAAGGGCATAGTAATCATTATGTTACTTTGATTAGCTTGCTTATTCCCAAATCTAGATTTCTAGAAGTCCCTTATGGAAAATAACAGTAAATTTCTGCGATTTTTTAGAGCATTAATGAGCTTCAATCAAGTTGATTCCACTTGCATTATATTAAAAAAAAAAAAAAAACTAGTTAATAACAAAAATTACTCCATTTCATTTGTGCCTGATTAGAGTAGGAATTTAATAGATTTACTAGCTCACTAGTTCTTGAATTTCTAGATTTTAGACTAGTAATTTATGTTATTTTTTAGCATGGGTTAACAAAGATCGTTTTGAGTGATTCAAATTAGAATGGAGACCTAAGGCATCCAAGTCAATAAAAAAATTTGTCCCATCCAATTTGCATTTGATTTTCTTGGTCATTCAGTAAATTATAGTTTCATGTAGTAAATCTCTTGTTTCTTGTAGTACTCTTCCAACATGTATATACTTGCCCAAATTTATTCAAAAAGATTGGTTTTGGTCCCTCAGGGTTGAATCATGACATATAGGATCTAAATAAATGGTTGAGGAGGAATAAACACCAATTAGGACATGCATTTTTCCAATGTATATTAGGCTTATTTATTTGAATTCATGCTCTTAGGATTTCAATTACAATTTGTTATTCTTGCTTAGGATTAATCTCTTTTTCAAAGTGAAATTTACATTTATGAAATTAGTTTAGGATTTCATTTCCTTACATTTACTCGAGTATATCATAACATTAAAGGAATAACACATTTTATGATTCACATATAGTGTCGATACCTCTTAAGTTTATATGAACCCTGGGTTGATAATTAAAGCTGATAGCCTTGGGAGTTGCAACATTCTTGTTGTAATATCTAGGCTCATGATTTTATGGCTCTGTTGTTGTGGAGGTGTCAAAGTATGCATTGTTTTCTTCCCTAGTTGATTCATTTCTTTTACATTTTTTCTGCATAAACAAAAAAAGTTCATTAGGCATATTTCATTTCAAAAATGGAAAATTGCATTGCATTATCATTCTTATTCAAAAAAAAAAAAAATACTTCTCCAACACCCCCCCCCCCATTTGATCATGTGGTGCAGTAATAGCCACATCACCATCCACTTTTGCAGGTAAAATAAGAAGAGATGACAAATAAGGTAGAATAAATGGGTGGAGACGATGATAATGAGGAACATCCTCTTGGATTTCCCATTCAAGATATTGATATAAATGTGCATATGAAGAACATCCCTCCATATTTTCTTCCAAAATTTCATGGCCTAGGGTCAGAGGGTTCGAAAACCTTTCTCTTTGAATCTGAAATTGTTTGTAGATATTATGGTTACATACTAAACACTTAAAATTTGAGATTGTTTCTGCCAACATTGAAGGATAGAGCTCTTAAATGGTTCATGAGTGTAGGGACGAATTCAATAACATCATGGAATGGTATGCAAAATATATTTCTAGAAAAATATAAAGATCATGATCTTAAAGAAGAAATATTTAGAATGAATCAAAAGTAATATGAGATCCTTGAGGATCTAATAAAGTGGTTCATGTATTATGTTAAGAGGGAAAAACTACATCATTTAGGATATGACACACTAAAAACCCTCTTACATAGTAAAATTAGGGATGAGTGGATTGATCTCCTTGATCTCATGAGTAGAGGTGATGTATATGAATTATCATTTGAAGAAATTTGTGAAACATGCAAACACATATCATGAGTAAGGGCAAGAGTAATTCAATTAACGTTAAGATCAGTAATTCAAGCTAAATTTGGAAATTTGCTTGATAACTTTAAAACAAAAATTCTTAGCAATGCAAATGAACAAGATGAAATGATAAGAATACAAAATGATGAAAAATAAGATGTTGATATTTGTGTTGTCCATGCAAAATCACATGATGTTAAATATTTCCCCTCATTACCAAGGTTGAAGGAAGTTTACCAAGAGGGCAATGAAGCAAGCCAGTTACCAATGAAACTATGTTATGTATCTCCAAGAGGACCATGGAATCCTATTAAACCTGATATGATGCAAGATCCTAATTCAAAATTTCAAGCTAATGTACATCCATTTGAAAGCAATTGTGACACACCCATTCCTTGGTGACATTGGCCATGTCAACCCCCAAACCAACTTTAGCAACAAGGTTGGCAAGGAACTTATGGGAGCCACCCTCAATATTTTCCTCAATATCCTCCATACCGAACTCCATGTTATCCTTACCATCCACCTCCACCACAGCCACAACCCAAACCACATCCATCTCAAATATCCAGTCCCACTCAATTACATGTGCAACCATTTCCAAACCCACACAGTGAAGTAGATTAACCCCCTTACAATGTTGAGGTACAACACTTACAAACATCTCCTCTTTATCTCAATGTTATTCATATCAGCTCAATAAGAACATTACAAAAAAGTGATTATCTTGATGCCATTGAATGACAACATATAGAAAAAGAAGATTCAAAAGAGAAGACCAAAGAATCATGGGTTGATGAAGAGCAGACATCAAAATCATAGATTGATAAAGCTCCCTCATGGTTACCATCAAATCCTCCATGTATTCAAGAGAAAAATCAACAAAAGAGGAATATTTGAAGGTCATGGTAGAAGAATACATGAATAATGATCCAAATAAGAAAGAAAACCAAGGGCATTGAAATTATATTGAGGTTTGGTTCTAGAAAATCAACAAGATGGGGCATCACTTTCTTCTTCAACTGTGCTTGATATTTTCAAAGTCAAAGCATTTGGTCTCTGAAATTAAGGTACATGTTAAATCATATATTGCAAGCCTACATATTAGTTTATATGTCATCTTGATGTGCACATGGCTCCGTTGGAAGCATTCCTACACTTGAAAATGATTTTGTTTTTTTTTCAAGTAGAGTAGGGTAGAAAAAAAAAATGGATAAAAAATAAAAATCTCAGGTGAAAACCTCTTTTGAGGAACTTGGGATTGGTTCATTGATTGAAAAACTCCATGAGGCAATCAATGGGTTGGAAAAAAGAGAAAAATAAAATATCCTAAGTGAAAAGCTCCTTTGAGGCCTAGAAGAAAAAAAAAGGAAAAAATAAAAAATCTTTGCTCCATGTATGTCTCTGCTAAATGTAGGTGCTCTCTAACATCCGCAAACAACAAAAACAAGTTGGCACAAAAAAAAAAAATTGGTAAAAATTCTACTCAAAGGAAGTCAAAATTGGACTTTCTACTCCTTTTCTTAGATGCTCTAGAAGGGCCAAGGCCATGCCAATCCATTATCCTTATCTATTTCCACCAACCACCCATCATTTCCAATCTTTTCCCAGTCATTTTCCTTGTTGTCCTAAAATACTACAGGAATGCTTTGTTTTACTACAGGAAACATAAATATATAGAGCATAAATTTAGTTTTGTCATATCTTGAAAACCATGGGTCCATTTTCCAAGATGTTTTAGGTGGAGATGCATATGGATGATGGTAACATACTCAAGATATTTCAGCAAATTCTAGTGCACAATTTTCGAGAAATTTACCTCCATCGCCTACATCCATTTTTGAATTTTCTCGATATTCATGCATCCATTTAAAAATATTTTTCATTGGGAGATCCATATGGATGATGGTAACATGCCCATGCAATTTCAGAAAATTCTAATGCACAGTTTCCAAGAAATGGACCCCCATCAACTTCATCCATTTTTATTTTTTCTCGAGATTTATACATCCATTGGCCAATTTTTTTTAGGAGGAGGCGCATAAGGATGATGACAACATGCCGAAAAAAAATTAGGTAAATTCTTTCAACTTTTTGGGAGATATGCATTACAGATCCATTTGGGTGCATTGATCCCATCATTTAGATCTGTGTTTTAGGGCTCATCAAACCCTAATTTCAATTGCTACATGCCCTAAACAAGTCACCCCTTTGAATTCCTCCTTCCCAGACAATTTCATGACTTGAAGACATCCAAAAATAGCCTCTAGAGGGACTAGCATAGGTAAGCCCTTGCAAAGGTGTGCTGTAGAGCAGTTGTGTCCACTGCCAGGGTGTTCTGCAGAGCACTTAGGCTTCTTTTGACCTACATTGGGTGAGAATGAGTGAAATTCACATAGGGTTTGTGGAATATTCTTATCTTTTGGAGTCATCTAGAAGGTTCCCTCACTTATCATCTCCTATGAGCTCGAAAATGGATGAGGAATGAGTTAAGGTGCAACCTATCCTCTCATCCCTTCCTCCATGGAACTAATTCTAAGTCTGGAAGGTCATTTAATGCCACCATTTATGACAAAGCCTCCTTCATCTTCCTATAAATTTACCACTCATCTAAGCGATCTGGGACTGGATTATGTTGAATTGTAAGGTGATAATGCTGCTATGACATTTGGCTTTAAAGCAAGTATTGTAATGCTACAAGTTTGTCATGCTTTTGATGTGATGTGGATGGGATCCAAGCTGGAGGAATGGCTTTGAATTAGACACCAATGGTTGTAATTCCTTCTTCTATCCAATAAAGTGTTTGAACCTTTTTCCCATATGTTTGTATTGTTTCATAATGCTTATATGTGTGAATTGTATCTGAATCCTTCCACTTATATTCAATAGATTATGTGCTTTGATCAAATTTTTTTTTTTCTGTTGTGTTTATAGGTTACTTCTCAAGTTTATTAAGTATGGGAAGGAGTGACATGATCGATACAAGGGAGACGATAGAAAAGCAGAACTACAAGTAGGGCTTCTTATCTTCTCATCTTATCTATTTCTTATAGGAAGAGTCTAAAGCACTTTAAACTATTGTTCTCGATACAACTACTTATCTAGGGAAATAGTGTTTATCCGTAGATACCAAATTCTCCAAAACAAATTGGCGACTCCACTAGGGAATTATCACATTTCCTAGTAGCTTATCCACCTATTAATACATTCTTGTAGACCCTACTTGTGTTCATTGACTATATTTCATCTCTTTTTCAATGACTTTCGGTCAAAAATTGAGGTTAGGTGACTCTTGAGTGACCTCTGAGGAATCAGTGTAGGCTTGGTCTGGAGACAGTTCTCTACAGTGCAGTTAGGCCCTCTTTAACCTATGTTGATCCACCTTAGGGAAAATTTTCACCTTTGGATGGAGTTTTTACCAACATTCCTCAATTTGATTGCTTGTTGATTGATCAATGAGTGTCATGTCTCAGAAAACAAGTTTTTATCTCCTTTGCCAGCCCTACTTTCACTTGATTGATTAATGTTTCTTAAATGTTTTCTTTGTCATTATCGGTATATAGTCAAAGTAAGAATATAATTGATCAATCTTTGTTCAAAATAGAGTGTCGTAAAATTCTTCTTTTCCTTCAAAACAGAACTATTGTAAAAGTCTTTGTTCTTATTAAAGATTGATTGGTTGTATGTGCATAGTTTTCCTTTTGTTCATCATAACATTAAGGGATTCAAAAATAAAAAATTGCATCGTTCATATTGTATTTTGTGAATGTTTGAAAGGAATAGCTAGGGAAATTGCATTAGATGTGCTCTTTGCTCTTTGTCAAAGATCTGATTACTCTATCCCTACTAGCTAATTTTTTCATTGTTTAATTGAAGGAAAATAATGCTTATCATATTAGTTGCATTTTAGGAATTGCAAACAACATCACGTGGTGAACCTTGAAAGGAAAATTCTAAAGAATATCAACTTAAAATTTATCTGAATTTACCTAATGAAGCATTGTCACCTAATGAAAAACATTTAGAGGTCTAGGCTAGAGACGTGTTTCGATGTCATAAAACCAAGAAGTTGTTGCTAACTTGTATGCAATACATCCTGAGTCTGATACCTTGTACGTGATTATATTATAGCTCGTCCACGCACCTTAAAGTATATAGGTTGGTGTTACAATACGTATAGTGTATGGGAATGCTCTCACTGTGTGGTTTTGCATTAGAAAACACTTATATGGATTGGGCCTCCACGTACTTTCGGGTATATATGGGAGGAAAACACTAGGTTGCTATCCACCCTTAGGTAACCAAGTCGGCTGCTTTATACACTATGATACACCGAACACAGCATTCTGGGAGATTTCCTGCCCGTACTTCTTGGTTCGCCAGGAGGTCTTCTGCAGTTCACAGTTGCTTGCTAAACCTTTTATCTAGATTATCCCTTTTTGTTTTGTTATTTTACTTTGATTAGAATAAAATTAATTGACTACAGATAAAATCCTCCATGCTCACTCCTTAGTTGATCTTAGGATGAGACATATGGCGACAAATCCAGAGTCAACTGATCAAGGAATTCCTTTTAATGGGAATCCTTGTCCTTTTCCTCCTTTTGGAAATATTGGTGCCCCTAATATGGCTACATTATCCCTTCTGGGATTTACCATTGGCTTTCCAGTATGGTTGTTTTCAACCTCCTTGGTTCTAAATGTCATTATTTATCCGCAATTGAGTACTCCTCCAACTAGACAAAACCAACCTCGAGTTGATCCTAAAGTTGACCGTTTGCTTTCTTCCTCCGTTTTTCTTCCTCCCCTTCTTCCTCTTCAGCTGGTGGAAGTATTGGTACTAGTAACCAGGTGGCTAAGAAGAAGAAGAAAGGGAAGAAGAAGAAGAAGAAGCAAATTCAATAGAGTAGAAACCAAGCAAACATTGCTTTGAATGCAATATCTGATGAGAAACTGTTTGTTAAGCCTCACAAAGTTTGATATCCATGCAAAATTTGTGCGGGATACCATCTTCCTCGAAATTATCATGATATTCCTTAGATCTTAGAAGAATGGTCTTCTCGTTGTCATCATCATGTGTCATCAACTTCTGGAGATCATGCTGGTGACACACCATCAATTAGTGGTCATAAAGTTCATGGAAATAAGGGTAAAGTTAAGTTTCCCTATAGGTTATGTGAAGGGAATCACCCCATTCACCTTTATCCCTATTTGGATTAAGCCTAAAAAGTGTTGGATAACCATCCTACTTCACCACAGTGACTTCCATATGGTTACAGAAGACTATCCCTTAATCCTTCATTAGTTGATGAATTTCCTGACTCAAACCAACCATTGGTCAAACTCACTCTCTCTAAAAGTGAATCCTATGAGTCTATACTTGACCCAAATCAACAAGTTGAAGTAACAGTTGACTCGATTTCACCTTCAGTACCTTTCCTGAAGAGAGTGAATTCGATACCACTCAGGTTCTTTTCATTTCTTCAGATTTCAATGAGCTTGTAGGAAACCCTCCTGTTCCATCAAGACAGGAGGAAAATCCTCCCCTTCTAGTAACTCAAGGGGTTAATTCTCCCGTTTCCATGGTACCCCATCCAAGTAGTCTAGTCACTTCCTTTGATTGGAATTGACTGGCAGGATTCTGTCTTCCTTCTTATGTGCCTTTCTAGATCATAGTATAGGATTGTAATATGATTGTATCTAGCACTATTATAGATAAAGGTTCATCTGTGAGTATCCTTTCCTCAACTGCTTGGCAAGCGCTCGGTTCGTTGCTGCTTATGCTAGTTACCCAGAATATGTTGGCTTTTAACAAGGGAACCAGTCAACCATTAGGGATCCTTGCTCAGTTGCCTATTACTTTGGGAGGAAAAATCATTTATTTGAATGTGATGGTAGTCCCAGGCCCTTTATATTACAATTTACTACTTGGGAGCAACTATGTTTATGACATGGGAGCTATTGTTTCAGCACTCTTTCAAGTGATGTGTTTCTGACATGAAGGAAATTGTCACCGTTGACCAACTTTCATTTCCCTGTCCAAATATGGCTTCCAGTCAACCATCTTCCCTAAATGGTCATTTTGTACTAATGGTATCATCCCCACCATGGGTTAATTATGTGGCAACTAGCTCCATGCCTACATCAACGGACGATCAATTCCATGATGTTGTACATTATGTACTGGGGGCATTGGAACTAGATCTCTCCTTCCAAAGCATTGTTCTCCCATCATATGAGAACCTCTTGGATGTCATGACCTCCTATCATGAGTTGTGAAAAAAAAAGGGTATGAGGATAGTTCTTTTACTGTGTCAACCTTGTTAAAAAATGAAATAGGTCCATGAGGATAGTTCTTTTACTATGTCAATCTCATTAAAAAATGAAACAACTTCCATGAGGATAGTTCCTCGTATTTTGACAACCTCATCAAAAAATGAAACCAAGGATATGAGGATAGTTATTTTACTGTGTCAACCTCATTAAAAAATGAAACAACTCCCATGAGCATAGTTACTTGTCTTGTGTCAAGCTCGTTAAAAAATGAAACAAGGGATATGAGGATAGTTCTTTGTCTTGTGTCAACCTCGTTAAAAAATGAAACCAAGGATATGAGGATAGTTCCTTGTCTTGTGTCAACCTCTTTAAAAAAGGAAAACAAGGAGTATGAGGATAGTTCTTTTACTATTTCAGCCTCATTAAAAAATGAAATAGGCTGACGAGGACAGTTCTTGGTCTTGTGTCAAGCTCGTTAAAAAAATGAAACAAGGTCCCCTAGAGCAAAGTTCCAAATCAAGTCCTTGATTAGATCTTGTAAAATCCCAGTCAAGTTTTTCACTTGATCTCATAAAAGAACATACATTCCATCCACCTGATAGCCATGAGTAGTCTACTTAGGTGAACGTAATGAAGCTTGGGGGGCATGCACCTAGTGGTAAAGTTAAGTTTCCCTGTAGTTTATGTAAAGGGAATCACCCCATTCACCTTTTTCCCTATCTAGACAAAACCAAAAAGGTGTTGGATAACCATCGTGCTTCATCATAGTGACTTCCATCTAGTTATAGGAGACTCTCCCTTTCATCATGTTGGGGGCATGTAAACCAATCTCCGTCATAGTTCTTTGTTTTAAGCTTGTGTAAAAAAGAAACTGAATCCAAGCATAATTTTTCATTTCGATCTTATGTAAAAATGAAACTGAATCCAAGAATAGTTTTTCATTTCGAGCTTCTGTAAAAATGAAACTGAATCCAAGCATAGTTTTTCATTTCAATCTTGTGTACACATGAAACTAAACCAAAGTATACTTCCCTATGGGTCAAGCTTGTGCAAAAATGAACCCATTTTCCCCCAACCATAGTTCCCTATGGTTCAAGCTTGTGTAAAAATGAACCCATTTTCCATTTTTAACCCTCGTGATTTCCATTCTATTAGCCTGAGCCTTGGTTGTCTTCATCCCATTGCCACCATCCCTTTGGCTGATCATACACTTTCACTTGGTTGTTTTACCCTTTTTGAGGAACAATTGCAGTGAGTGGTCTTATTAGCCAACCTCTTCACACAAATCAACATGTTTTGAGAAGTTCCAACATCACTAGAACCAATTGCTACCCTAGAATCCACTCATTCCTCAAAGTGTGGTACTCTTTTAGCTCTTTTCAGACTCTCTAAACATGAAAATATTGCCGAGCACTTTTCCTTTCTAGCTCGTTAATGGATTGGAAACGACATCTCTCTTGTATTATTTTACGCTTTTTTGGGCTTGAGAGATTAATTTACAAAAAATAGCTTATGGATTTTTATTTTGTCCCTTTTCAAACTCTCTAAACAAGAAAAGGGTCGAGTTATCTTTGTCGTTAAACTCATTAAAACATCAAATAGCGACAAAATTGTCCATCTAGACAAGACCAATTTTCACCTTTGCTAGACTCGTTAAAATATCAAATAGCGGTGGATTCACCCGAAGGGTGAAATTACACAACAAGCATATGTTATCCTCCTTAAGCCTGATAAAAATAAAGAGGTACTGGTCAGCAATGATTGGGTAAAATGGGAAAAAGGGGAAACCACTTTATGGTAGCAAGTCGCTCTTGAACATGACACTTTCACTTCATCTCAATGATTATTTGGGTTGGGTTGTTTGCTTGACGGTTATCATACCTATTTTCTATCACACCATCCATCACTTTTGTTTTGGGTCAATGTTGCCAATTCATTCAGCTATTTGGGTTGGGTTATTGCTTTATGGTTATCATACCTATGGTCTATCACACCATCCATTACTTTGGTTTTGGTTCAACGCTACCAATTCATTTAGTGTCACCGATATTTTCCAGAGAAGTCATTCAGTGCAATACCATAAACCTTCATTTTCATGACCGCCATTCCTGAACCCTGTGTCGTCAGTCAAATTCCATCTCTAAAAATCACTACACTCGTTTCGTGTCGTTGATGTAGGATACATCAAGGCCCTCCTGTGACAAGTTGCTTCTTGTCGACATCAACACATTATCTAAGAAGTTGACTTAGAAACACCCTTCTAGTACCTTGAGTCTTGCATATAGTAGTGGCAGGTTTCTCACATCCGACGATATGTTTACATCAATGACCTTCGCCCGAAATACTTTGTGTGGTGTTAGACATCAAATCATCCATCCAAACCATGCAAAATCTACCGGAATACCTTGAGGATCATTATCATTATTGGTGATTTCTCTCGCGTATATTAACAACTTACATCATTGGCTGGTAATCAGATGGTGTTTTCCCATGTTTGACTTTAGGTCACATATTCACATGGATAGACTCGTACTTGAGCAAACGATTGAATGAGATAGAAGACCCCGGATCTAGTTTCATCCATTTGGGCTGCGATTTCAGGAGCGCTAAATCATATGTATAATGGCTTTACATTGATGGTCATTCCGATCATGGGTCTATATCTGTAGATGATTGTTTATGTACATGTAATAAAAGTTTATAAGCTGAGCATGGGTATGCCTTCCCTCAGCAATTCATGCAAAATCAAATATCATGATATATGTATTGTAATTGATGCAAGTCACCATCTACTTTGATACCTCCTCATCACATCGTAAAGCATTTCATTTGACATTGGCATTTTTCCGACTTCATGATTTAGGGGGAAGCTATTACATATCCATTTGGGAAAATCAATCCCATCATTCAGATCAGTGTTTTAGGTCTCATGAAACCCTAATTTCAGTTGCTACATTCCCTAAACAAGTCACCCCTTTGAATGCCTCCTTCCCAGACAATTTCATGACTTGGAGACATCCAGAAATAGCCTCTAGAGGGACCAATGCAAGCAATCCCTTGTAAAGGTGCGTTACAGAGTAGTTGATTCCACTACCAAGGTGCTTTGCAGAGAACTTAGGCTTCATTTCACCTACGTTGGGTGATAATGAGTGAAATTCACATAGGGTTTGGGGAATATTCTTATCTTTTAGAGTCATCTAGAAAGTTCCCTCACTTATCAACTCCTATGAGCTCAAATTTAGATGAGGAATGAGTTAAGGTGCATCCTATCCTCTCATCCCTTCCTCCATGGAACTAATTCTAAGTATGGAAGGCCATTCAATGCCACCATTTATGAAAAACCTCCTCATATTCCTATAAATTGAACACTCATATAAGTGATCTAGGGCTGGATCATGTTGAATTGTAAGGAGATAATATTGCTATGATATTTGGCTTTAAAGAAAGTATTGTAATGCTACAAGTTTGTCATGCTTTTGATGTGATGTGGATGGGATCCAAGTTGGAGGAATGGATTTGAATCAGACACTAATGGTTGTATTTCCTTCTATCTAATAAAGTGTTTGAACCTTTTTCCCATATGTTTGTATTGTTTCATAATGCTTATATGTGTGAATTGTATATGATTCCTTTCACTTATATTCAATAGATCATGTGATTTTATCGGTTATTTGTTTTCTGTTGTGTTTACAGGGTACTTCTCAATCATATTAAGTACGAGAAGGAGTGGCAGGATCGATACAAGGGAGATGAGAGGAAAGCAGAACTACAAGTACGTCTTCTTGTCTTCTCATCTTATCTATTGCTTATAGGAAAAGTATAAAACACTTTAAATTGTTGTTCTAGATACAGCTACTTATCTAGGGAATTAGTATTTATCCATAGATACCAAATTCTCCAAAATAATATGGACAAAACAAGGCTTCTACGGGGTTTCCTGTAGTACTCATGGCCATACCCAACACTCCAAGAAGGCCATATTTGACTAAGATAGCTTGCTCATGGTAACTGGAAGATAGGGGTTTAGAATTGCCAAGCTATGAAGACCTGTGCAAAAGAGAAAAAAGGAAATTATCACCTCCATAGGACAATGGACCGTCCATCAACTCAGTAACAACATGCATGTATCTCCAACAGCCATCAGGTAGGTACATATATGCAGTATTCTTGAACTCTTCTCTTGAGCATATTATAGTTAGAAATTTGTTGTCAACGCATGAGAGATGAGGTTTTATAAGCTAAGTATGGGTTAGTAGTCTTGGCCACCTTCAACTAGTTAATTGCATCTCACTTCTTAACTCATGCAATGTGGAAAAGCCAAATTAGGAAGGGTGATGATTTTGAGGAATATGGATAGCAGTTAAAAGAAGAAATTTCTGCAAAGGAAAAGTCATCACAACACTCCAAGTCCTCCATCCACTTCATATCCACTATCTATCCATCATTCATCCATCCTCACCCTACACTCAGTCTCACGCTGAAAATTTCTTGAAAAGACACACAGAGGACATCCTCTCCATTTTCACAAACCTACACTACTCCCTTTGATCCTTAGCATCATCCTTCAAACCCTCTACATAATTTTTCATCACTCCCATATAGTTAGAAGACATTGGAAGATGAGGAATGGCTGCTACAGGAAGGAAAAATGTTGCTACAAGAAGGAAGAAAGGAACAAATTGTGTGAAAACCCAAAATGGTAGTGCCTAAGAGAGACGTAATCAAAACAGAGAACTCCAAGGCCATTAGGCAATCATCTAGGCCACAAAAGAGAAGAAGAAGGAAACAAAAGGGAAGAAGGCATTCACCATCAAAATAGAACTCAAAATATAGTGATGAAAATAGGTTTTACAATAGGTCTCTAATCTCTTTCTATCTTTTGTCCAAGGCCTAAAAGATGTTATAGAAATGGGGGAAAGGAATGGAAGTCAAGTTGAGGGCATACCCTAGGCTCAGACTATCATTTCTGCTCAAAACAAGTTTAAACAAGGTTTCCTGTAGTACTACAGAAACTACTACAGGGTTTCTTGTAGTACTACAGGAACTGCTATAGGGTTTCTTGTAGTTTACTACAAGAAACAAATATTTACTACCAAATATCCTAGTTCTCATCTAAAGGAATTTTGAAAGTTTCAGAGGTGTCAAAATGGTGGAAAAAGGTAGCAGAAGGTTGGAAAAGGCTGTGGAAGACCTTTCCAAATGGAAAATTATTTAAGAAGCCATCTTGAATAAGAGGAATAAGGAAGACTAATGGTCTTAAGAAACAATGCTTTTTCTATGCACAAAAAGTTTTGGAAAAATGAGTGAAAATAGAATGAAGGTTTCAAGGGAGAGGATATGAATGAAATGGATCTACAAGCCAAAAAAGTTCACTTGCAAAGAGGAAAGCTATGTTCTTTTACTTGAAAGACTGTTAAACAATCATGAAAAGAAAAACTACATTTTTGTGCTTGTCTTTGTAGAACTTATATCCAAGATTCTTAAGAGAAACGACTGAGGAATGCACAAGAGAGAGACCACGAAGGCCATGAATAAGGCACAATGAGGTCATTAAGTTTCTTAGAGGATGAGAAACACTTTCAATAGGGGGTATGATGGGCCTCTAAATTAGCCATAAATTAAGGCCCATGCTTCTAAATTAGAAATAAATTAAGGCCCGTGTGACCATCCTTCAACACATTAAACTTCTCTTTTTGCATTAGATAATGTATTTCTAACTTTAATATTTTCATTAGGAAGGTTTATGGATAATTTCATATTTGTGCCTAATATTAGTTATTTTTGTGGAATATTCTGAGAATATTGGGCAGATTATGAAGATTTGGAGAAGGAGATAATTTAGGGACTTTCTTCCTACTATAGGAGAATCAATATTTAAATAATAAATCAATAAGATATTATGGAATTATGGCACATATTGTGGAGCTCCAATGATTGAGAAAATCTAGGAATGTGTTCCCTACCATTTAATGTTGATTCCTAGTATTGGAAACCAAATCCACTAATCAAGGGATTTTGGTGGGGAAAGATTCCTAATAATTTTGTATAAGTATCAAATAGAATTTGCCTCTAGGGGTTGATTTTGATTAATCTTCTTGTGGAGAGAACTCATATTTTTGTAGCTCCACTTTCATTTTATGCAGGGATGTAATTGTATTGATGGAAATAATGAAGATTAGTGACATGTTCAACTTCTAAATCTTGGGCTTTTTCATAGGGCTTTGAGTTTCCTTGGGCTTGGCCATTCGAGGAGTCTCAAATACCTTTTGTATCACTTAATTTTATTCTTTTCACTTCTTATTCACATACATATCTTGTTCTTATCTTTTTTCCATTTCTGCATTTAGTATTAATGATTTTTTGTTGTAGATTTGGGTTAAATGTTGAATTAAGATAGATTATCCAATTTCATTGTTGATTTTTAAGATTTCATTGCAATGGGTCAAGTTTTTGCACTGTGTGTCAATTTTATGGTTGATTTTTAAAATTTCACTGCAATGTGTTAAGTTGTCTTAGGCTAATATTTTAAAGTAGTTGCGCTTTTAACATTTAAGAAAAGAAATTACTCTTGGTACAATGACCTTCTCATTCGTGTGTTCATTTTTAATGTTTTGTATATCCATATAATTTTTCCATAATGTCATGGTTGAAATATATTGAAAACTTAAGGTCTTTTGTAGTTGTGATATTTGGCTTCAATTCCATGGTTGAAAAATTGTTAAAATTTTTACCCTTAAAAAAAAAACATTGTTCTAGCATCAACACTTTTCATTTTCAGGATGTTTTTTCATGTTTAAATATTAATTTTCACTACCATTTAAAAAAACAAATGGAAAATTTACTCAAAAAAGCATCAGTCCAACATACACACTTTTCATTTTTAGGTTGTTTTTTCATGGTTTTTTGGGGGTTTTTGGATAAATTTCTCAATTTGAGGTTAGAGTTTCTATTTTATAGGTTACTTTGCTGAAAGAAGAAGTTTTTTGTGTTATATGAAATACGGCTCAACTGGGCCATATAGATGTTTTCTCCTGAATAACAATAATTTCAAGTATGCATTATTAAATGTAGATATAGTCTAACATAAATATGCATGAAACAAAAAGGAAATCTAATCTATCTTAATTGAGAGAAGGAAAAGTCATAATCTGAATCAAGAGTGAAGCATAAAAGGTTGGATTTCAATCTATGTGTAAAATGAATTTACAAATTAATGAAATAATTCATTAAAGCTATAGATGATAAGTTCACTCTTAGATTCATTAATTTAAAATGGATTCATTGTTTAATGAATTATCACAACATAGAAATAGTTTAATTGAAGCAACAATGACGAAGAAAAAATAGAAAAATATGCTTTCAATGATAAATAATTATCAGTGAAAATTTGTTAATCTAAATGAATCGATAACTCAACTTTGTTTCAATCGATTCTTACTATGAAAAAACATTTTTTCATTAGTTTAAACAAATTTAAAGGTTGTAGCATTAACAATAGTGAATTACATTAAAAAATATATTCATAAAGAACCATGATTGAAATAAAACTAAGAACATATTGATTGAAACATCAATCGGTTACTGAATAGTTACAATAGTGCACCAGAACACAGAGCCAATCAATATTCTCTAGGCATAGAATTTTCCTTTCATATTTGTCTCTTACAATAGTTCAAAGAATTCCTCCTTTCAGAAAATTCCTCTTTCTAATTCTACAAAAAAGAACCCTTGTTATAGTAGTGCAAATGAGTATTCTCTTTTGTAGAAATGGAAACCCCAAAGCTTTGTATTCATGCTCTTTTATATCCCCTTGAATTTGTATGTCTCCCTGCTTTTATGCCTCCAAAATATCTGCAATCAAAACCATCAAATCAAATATAATGTTAAATAAAAATAGAAGTCAAAATCTTATTAAACTAATATATATATATATATATAACTAACCAATAGAATCAAACTAAAATCTAATTAAATAAAACTTAAATTAGTGAAAAGTTAGAATAACTTAATAAAATTAAAATAAAGATAAATTAGAAAGTACACTAAATGAAACTAAACTAAATAAAACTATCATTACACTAAAAATAACACAAAATTAACAAACTGGCATAGAGTTCAAATTAAAATAAATTCTAATAACTAAATCAAAATTAAGACTAAAATATGAATAAAAATAAATTAAACTATATTAAAAGAAGTGTAATGTGTAGCATTGTTTCTTAGCACCCACCTCTTATGCAAAAAGTAGAGAAGCTTATGGGGTGAATGGGATCATATAACTTAGTTATATTGAGTGCATGATTTAAGCACCACAACTTTGGTGCAGGGCGAATAAAATTTTCTAATGATCTATCGCTACAAGGTAACATAGTTTTATGAAAAAATGGTTGGCAACAATTACATAATTAAATTACCAAAAAAATATTATGATTAATAAAATATATTACTGGAAAAAAGGTGAAAAGACATTGTTATTAGAAAGAATACAACAATTAATAGAAACAAAGCAAGGAATGATTGTAGGTTAATAAATATGTATTGTTAAAAATAAGTATGATAATGAATGGAAAAAAATAGTAATTATGGAAAATTCCATATATTAATTTTTGTTCTGATAATTAATATATGAGGACACTTCGTGATTGGAGTTTTTTTTTTTAACAATCTAAATCTGACAAATTGATTTTTAACCACATAAAATTAGTCATCCACCAATAAAAAAAATAGGAATACGAATTTTAAAAATTCAAAAATTATTTTTCAATTTCTCAAAAAGTAAATTTTATTGGACAGTTAGCATTGTTTGTCTAGTTAGTGGTAGTAAGTGTGTTGGTATTGATGTCAACAATCATGCTGGGAGACCAAGTTAGGAAATTGATGTTGCCTGAAAGTTAGTAAGTGTGTTGGCATTGATGTCAACATCATGCAGGGAGATAAAGTTGGGAAGTTGGCATTGTCTAATAGTTAACAAGTATGTTGGCATTGATGTTGACTAGACCAACATGGATGTATGTGCTATCATGATGTTAGGACATGCAACATTGATTTCCACTAGGATAGCTATGATGGAAACAGATGCTAGGATTGATGTGCTTAATGGTCAAGCTAAGGGGAATTCCCATGGTTGCTGCAGTCTGTGGTAGAGAATCATCACAATAGCATGTTTATTGGAGAAGCCATAAAATAATGGCTATAATGGTTGGGAGTCCAATAATTTGGATGAGATTCTACCATAAGAGATTAGCTCAAATAATTTTGGAGTTAACATGGTTGGTTAGCTCTCAAAAATAGCTTTCCAATGGTATGTGGAAGTCCATAAATGGCCATCGGGATCCAAAGTTATTGATAGTCGAAGAAAGGACCTTGAAGTCCTTAAGAGGAGGCCAAATTTCAGAGGCTAAATATCAGAGCTAGCCAAATATCGGAGGCAAGGTGGAACATCAGAACCCCAAACTTCGAGACCTCATGATGTCAAAAGATTTGAATCTCGGAAGGTTGAAATATCGGAAGGCCAAATTTTGCAGGTCAGAGCCTTGGGATATCAGAGCAGGATGAATATCGAGGATAATGTAGAACATCGAAACCCCAAATATCGGAAGGTCAACATATCAAAACTTTGGATTTTCATAACTCCTTGTTAATTTATTTCTCTTAAATGCATCGAGGGTTGCGCAGAACATGAATTACAAAGGAATTCGCTCGCAAAACCAAAGAACTAGGGGCCCTTTCTCTCTCCTCATACAAAACATATGGAAGCAGGTGATTGGTCCTTAGGAGCTGATGATGGAAGATGATTTCAACATCATGTGGTGGTATGGAGGACATGTGGTAGTCAAAACTAACACTATTGGTTGGCCTAATAGGGAAAATATGTGTGACATGTGTCACCACTAAGGAGACACTATGTGGAGATGATGACGAGAGCATGATGTCATCTCGGAGGTTAGAATATTAGAGCATAAAGATTATAGAACATCACTATAAATCCAATTTGAGAAAAGTTACGATGCCAATGTCTTCTGATGTTGATTAACACTTTGTCATGGAGATCCAAAGAACAAAGGGCATAAAGAAGGATTAACACCTAAGTGTTATGGATCATATCGAAGGTTGGGGATTTTAGAGCTCCATTATAATTCAATTTTGAGAAACATTCTGATGCCTAGGAGACTTGATGTTGGTGGTGCTTGGTTGTGGAAGGCCAAATAACCAAGGGTGGAGAGAAAATATTGTAGAAATTTTGAATAATAAACACATATTCAATGGAGATTATCCTGATCATGTACTATTGTGGAATACATACACAATATATAAGCTCCTCTACGTTGATCATCAATATAGCAGCATCAATAACAATAAAACATCAAGAGCATGCACACATTAAAACAAGATGTAACTCGGGGAAAGCTTACAGCTGAAAACCCCACACTATTTGTATATTAATGATTGAGAACATGTAACATTACAATAGTCAATACTTCTCACAAGTATCCAGCACGGTCTCCACCTATTACACACAATACAACTCAATTCTGATCTCCAAATCTATTCCATTGCTTGCCTGCCTCCACTGCTCAATACCTGCTCAAGAATGGATGAGAATGGTTGAACCAAATTTGTATTTACCTCAAAATAATCACTCACACTGGGAATCACGTGAGCAGAGGCTATAATCACTTGGTATTGGCCAATTCTCATTGGCAAAACTCAATCTCATTGATTGTGCAAATCCTCATGCACAACTATAGTCACAACTGGTAGCAATCTGATCCTCTAACACCTGTCCCTGCTGAACTGAACATGCACTGACATGCAACTGAGTTAACTGATGTATTCTTTAGTTGCATTATGAGTTAATAATAAGTTTAACAACTCATCATTAGTCTATTTGCAGTTAGAGTAATTACAACTAGTTTAACCAATTCAAACTGAACACAACTCCATCAACTCCACAATCAACTCCACCAAACTCAACTGATTGAGTTCTAACTGAAGTCATGCATGCAACAACTCAACTGACCCACAAAGAAAGCATATTTCCTTCTGACAGCTGCATGTGCCACATCTGTAGCTCAAACTGAAGTGCTCCAAGAGAATAAGATAAAGTTTATAGTCTAAATATTATTATAAGCTAATAATATTTTACTGCTCTATAATTAGACTTGACAGTGTCACCGCTGAAAAATAGAAGTCCATCTAATTTTCCAACTTGATCAATCATCCATAAACAGCAACCTGCAATCCATAGACATGATCCATATGTCTAAAAATAGACATAGTCTAAAAATAGACTTGCGCCATAAATAGCCTGCGGGCCCACTTAGTGAAGGCGACTCTTTTCACTAAGCTCCATCATCTTGTTGCAATCTCAA
>APFE030965606.1:0-92710 GCA_000404065.3 Pinus taeda | reverse complement strand
CAAACAGTCCACCATTGCGCTGCCATATTTCCAATCCTAGGAAATAGTGAAGGAGGCCCAAATCCTTCATCTCAAACTCCTTAGCAAGATCATCCTTGCATGAAAGTATCAACAGCTCATCACCCGTTAGAATCAAATCATCTACATATAGTACAATGATAAGCAACTTACCCTCCACCACAATCTGGTATAGGTTAGGATCCGCCTTGCTCTTGGAGAATCCAATTCCGGTGAAATAGCTGTCTATCCGTGTGTACCAGGCACGTGGTGCTTGCTTCAACCCATACAACGCTCTCTTGAGCCTGCACACATGTGACTCGCTGCTGAAGACCTCAAAGCCTTCGAGCTGCTCAATGTACACCTCCTCCTCAATGACTTCATTGAGGAACGCAGTCTTCACATCCATCTGATGAATGTGCCATCCCATCTGTGCTGAGAGAGCAAGAATCATCCGTATGGAAGAATACTTTGCGACAGTTGCAAAGGTCTCCTCATAATCGATCCCCTCTATCTGTGAAAAGCCTTGGGCACCAAATCTTGCCTTGTACTTCTCCACACTCCCGTCAGCTGCCTGCTTAACTTTGTAGATCCATCTCGAACCCACCACTGATTTCCCTTCCGGTCTAGGAACAATCTCCCATGCACTGTTTCTGACAATAGAATCATACTCTTCCACCATGGCGTCTACCCATGTGGGATCCTCCACAGCCTCCTCGAAAGAGGATGGCTCAGTCACAACACACTTGCTCATAAGAGCCATGTATCCAATGTACCGATCAGGTGACTGTCTCTGCCTGCGTTGGATTGTAGGTGGTCCTACAACTTTCTCTGCATCTTGAGCCAGTCGCTCAGCTTCTGTCAAGCGCTTTCGCCCTCTGATGGTTGGCGCTGCATGAGTGGTCTATTCGACTCCATGAACCTCGTCCTGTGGCTGATCCACGTCCTGAAGCTCATCCTTAGGAAATAATAGCTCCTCATCTGCATGCAAGTGTAGCTCCCTCTCAAGCGAACACTTCATGGCTTTCTCCTCCTGAAATTTTATATCCCGTCGCACAACAGTTTTACCACTGTCTGGCAAATACACCCGATAGTTGTGGGGCGTATCAGTGTACCCCACAAATATCCCAACCTCTGCAATCAGCTCCAACTTCTTTCTGGCATCCTTCATTACATGCATGTAAACGTTAGCACCAAAAATCCTCAAATGAGAAAGATCAGGCTTCTTACCAGAATAAGTCTCCTCAGGTGTACTCATGCCAAGTATCCTATGAGGACAACGGTTCTGCACATAAATTGCTGTATTGCATGCTTCCGCCCACAAGTGAAGGGGTAGGCCCTGATCATGCAACATTGCCCGTGCAGCACCCACAATCGTTCTGTTCTTCCGCTCAGCTACCCCGTTCTGCTGTGGGTTATGGGGAGCTATGAGCTCTCTACGAATCCCTTCTGCCTTGCAGAAATCCTTGAACTCGTCTGAGATGTATTCACCACAATTATCGCTCCTAAGAGCCTTCACCTTCTTCCCCGACTCCTTCTCGACCAGTGCTTTGAATTCACAGAACTTTGAATATGTCTCGCTCTTCTTCTGCATGAAGAAGATCCAGCACTTACGAGAGAAATCATCAACAAAAATCACATAATACCTGTGTTTCGCTGTCGAAGCAACTGAGAAAGGTCCACACACGTCTGTGTGAATTCTCTCAAGGATCGTCGTGGCGCGACTATCCTTCTCGTGAAAGGTGGCTTTCACAAACTTCCCCAAAGTACACCCCTTGCACTGATCTGACTGCGCAAGTGTGCCTTTAGGAAGCCCTGTAGTGATCTGTTGTAGTATCTTCAAGGCTCCATGGTGAAGGTGACCCAATCTCCTGTGCCACAACTCGCCATCATCCTGGCTCACCAATCCTTCTGCCTTGCCTGCCATTGTTGCACATCCATCTACATGCAACTGATAAAGGTTCCTTACTCGAACCCCTATCTTCCGGGTCTCACCAGTTTTCTTGCTGCGCAAGAAAGCTTTTCCCTTGCTGAAAACAACATCATACCCCTTGTCTTCTAACATCGCCATAGAGATAATATTCTTCTTCAATCCTGGAACATGCATGACTTCCTTCAATACGAAGGGTTTACTAGACTCCCTCTCAAAGGAAATGGTACCGATATCGATCGCACTATATCTACCATCATCGTCCATCATGATGTGCACTCCAAGATCTTTGTCCTCCACATTAGAAAACAAATCTCTATTTCCCGTCATGTGAAAAGACACACCAGTGTCCAAGAACCACACCGATCCCATCACACTTGAAACCAATCATGCGATCAATGAAAAATCAAGCTCAAACTGTGAGGCTAGAGCCTCTCCTACTGTAGATCCAGCAGCTTGCTTGTTCTTCTTCTTCTACGGACAATTAGTGGCATAGTGTCCGTGCTGGTGATAGTGAAAACACTTCACCTTGGACATGTCCTGCTTCTTTCCTTTCACACCAAACTCAGAAGCTTTATTGCTCTTCCCTTTCTTTGCTTTATCAGCCAAAGCACAATTTTCTTCATCAGCTCCCTTTTGATGAAGATCCGTCCCTGGTACTCCGCCTGATCTCCTCTTGCACAAGATCTGACCACAGTCTTTCCCATCCTGGCAATTTCTCTCGACCATTGACAGAGTCCTAATAGGAATGCCAACTCTTCGAAAGACCAAGGAGAGCCAAGCTCACCAAGTCCTTATCATCGACAGTAACCCCCACACTTCCCAGCTCATCTCGACACTGATTGAACTTCGTGAGATACTTGGGCATACTGTCATCCTTCTCGCATTTGATGTTTCTAAGTTTATCTTTGAGCACCAGCTTCCTCTTATCGCTCTTTCTTTGGAATAATTATGTTAAAGATTTCCACATCAAATATGGAGTAGCCTTTCCATGGAGGCTGGACACAATGTGATCCTTCACGCCCTCCAACAGGATCCTTCAACATTTTTCGGTCTTCTTTTGCCAAGCAACAACTTGAGTAGCATCAGTAGGCTTTGGGACATCCGTCTCTATGAACTCCTTCAGCCTGTTATCATCCAATACTGCCTCCATCCTTTCCTTCCATGCAATATAGTTAGTACTGCTCTCAAGGGCATACTCCAATCGCAATCCTATGAAAGACATCTTAGTTTTGACACCAAGAAAACACTGCTGCAAATTCGAATTCCACCAGCTCCAACTCAAATGCTTCCGATCTAGAATTCGTGAGAACAAGGTATTTCTTGTATAGAGATCGAATGTATGGGCATTCACCAGATATCTCACCTTCCAATGGAAGGATGAATCCAGAGGCTACCTGGCCCGATTGCAGACTCTGCCTGAAGAAATAGAATGTAAACACTTCCTGAATAGTAGATCTGATGATCAACAACTCTGATACCATGTAGAAATTTTGAATAATAAACACATATTCAATGGAGATTATCCTGATCATGTACTATTTTGGAATACATACACAATATATAAGCTCCTCTACGTTGATCATCAATATAGCAGCATCAATAACAATAAAACATCAAGAGCATGCACACATTAAAACAATATGTAACCCGGGGAAAGCTTATAGCTGAAAACCCCACACTATTTGTATATTAATGATTGAGAACATGTAAAATTACAACAGTCAATACTTCTCACAAGTATCCAGCACTATCTCTACCTATTACACACAATACAGCTCAAATCTGATCTCCAAATCTATTCCATTGCTTGCCTGCCTCCACTGCTCAATACCTGCTCAAGAATGGATGAGAATGGTTGAACCAAATTTGTATTTACCTCAAAATAATCACTCACACTGGGAATCACGTGAGCAGAGGCTATAATCACTTGGTATTGGCCAATTCTCATTGGCAAAACTCAATCTCATTGATTGTGCAAATCCTCATGCACAACTATAGTCACAACTGGTAGCAATCTGATCCTCTAACACCTATCCCTACTGAACTGAACATGCACTGACATGCAACTGAGTTAACTGATGTATTCTTTAGTTGCATTATGAGTTAATAATAGTTTAACAACTCATCATTAGTCTATTTGCAGTTAGACTAATTACAACTAGTTTAACCAAGTCAAACTGAACACAACTCCATCAACTCCACAATCAACTCCACCAAACTCAACTGAATGAGTTCTAACTAAAGTCATGCATGCAACAACTCAACTGAACCACAAATAAAGCGTATTTCCTTCTGACAGCTGCATGTTCCACATCTGTAGCTCAAACTGAAGTGCTCCAAGAGAATAAGATAAAGTTTATAGTCTAAATATTATTATAAGACAATAATATTTGACTTTTCTATTTTTCACAGCTAGTCTAAACATAGAATTGATCACTCCTACTATGATCACTCCTGTTGTGATCATCCCTGCTATGGTCACTCCTGTTGTGATCATCCTTGCTGTGATCCAAAAATAGAACTTGCGCCATAATTTGCTTGCGGGCCCACTTAGTGAAGGCGACTCTTTTCACTAAGCTCCATCATCTTGTTGCAATCTCAACAAATACACAAGGAGATAAGCCCCCAATGCGATCTTGAAGGCCTTAGTACTTAAGTGCCATGTCGTCAGTCACAACACTCGATCATTTCACAAAAAGCAAGAAGGGGCTAAGAAAAAGTGACTAAAGGCCAATTTAGATCTTGTAATTTCGTAAGCTCACAATAATAAAAAGTTACAATATGTTGGAGCTTCAAAACTGCAATTAGAGGAGTATGAAGCCACCGGTCACGACACTCGATCCCAAGGTGGAAAAATAAGGGAGGCTAAAAAAAAGGGGCTAAAGGCTAGGATCGGAATTCCATGATTTCTTAACATACATTTAATAAAAGTTACGATATGTAAGGGTTCGGATATAAGAGAACATAGGTGTATGAGAGATGAATGAGTCAGCAACTTAAGAGATTTAAAGAGGATTTGGTCACTAGTATAAATGGAAACTGAAGAGATTGGTAAGGCAATGACAGAGATGACCAAAGTTGCACAGGATGAAGTAATGAAGTATGTAAGTGAATTGGGACAAGCCATCCCTGATATTGCTTGCACACTATAGGGGATTAATGAAGAACAAAGGAGTCATTCTGAAGTACCTATCAAGCTCTGTGAGCCATGAATAAGCATGGAAAACCTTGTTGGACTATGTAGGTGGACTAAAGATTTATTTCTTAGCATAGAGACACTTTGGTGCCCATTCTAATGTTTAATGCAACAACAAAGTTCAAGAAAGAGTTGCAACAATATTAAGGACTACCATGCAAGAGTACACTCGGGCAGTGTGAATGGCAGAGTGATGGTTGACAAAGACAACATTGATCACAGTGAAGGAGAGGAATAAAACCTAGGATTGTAGTTGAGCAACCAGGGGAAGTAGTAAAGTTTCCAATGAGCTGTGTGGAGATATCTATGTGTGTGAGTGCATTGTTGTGTGAGGTCAAGTGAGTTTGTTCTATAGAGAAAGGTTGAGTGTGCCTATGTATAGGAAAGATACCCTGAGAGCCCATGATGCTATGTGAGAGGATGCGAAGATATTGTGAACCAAAGAGATGAAGAAGAGCTTGTGGAACAGAAGGGGCTAAGTGTTGACTGTATATGTTGAGAGAAGGGGGCCGAAAGTAGAGATCCTAAGTGAGTATCTTGTTGTCGTGTGGGAAGAGTATGAAGAGAGTTGTGTATTAGTGTAGACTGTCGAACATAAAATGTGTTGTTGTAAAATGAGCAGAGGACAAAGAATGTTGCGTGGGCCAATGGCTTAGGAGAGCATAACTAATATCAGACAGAGTGGCTACCAATTACAATGAGTTGAAAGTTCCTTATTTAGTGTGTGTTGGAGCTTGGATACAGGAAGTTGGTGCTTCCATCTCTAGTGGGATTCTGAGAAGGCTTGGGGGTTAGTGCCTCCTACAAGTTGGTGTTTGCATAAATCCAAGGAGCTTCAAGTTGGTGATTTTAACAAATCCATGAAGTTGGTGCTTCAGATGGTTCTTTTGGTAGGCTGATCATGTGTTTGCAAAAGTAGGGAGTTGGTGCTTCCTGCTAGTGGGTGATAGAAAACAATCAAAAAGGAGTTGGTTCTTTAAGCGAATGGTGACTCACAAACAAATTGATGTAATAGAGTAGTTTCTATTATTTTACATCAATAACAACATCAATATTTGGTTTTTTTTCTCGAAAGGGTTTCCATGCAAAACCTTTGTGTCTCATGTGTTTGTTTCTCATGATGTGTATACTTGTGTTGATTTATGTGGTTTTTGTTATGGTTTGTTAATGGTTTCTCACATATAATGGATGAAAAATTTTAATGAGTAAAGATAAATTGGCATAAAAGTTAAAATTAGCCTTAATATTGATTCCCCACCCCCCTCTCAGTGTTAATATTATTTCCAACAATTGTTATCAGAGAAAGTTCCTTTAGGAATAGATTAATCGCTAGAAGATATATCAAAGGGAAACAATGGCTAGTCAAGTTTGGATAACAACAAAAGGAGTTCCATTTTTAAATGGATTAGACTATGAGCTCTTGAATATTAGAATGTAATCCTATATGATGGTAGTCAATAAATACATTTGGTTGTCTATGACATATGGAGAGAGGAATGAGTACAATACAGAAGCTGAGGAAATCATCATGAAATATTTGTCTAAGCTAGATGCTGATAAAGTTAGGCATTATGAGTCAGCAAGGGAAATGTTGGAATTTTTTTGATGTCTATAGAGGAGCACTCTACACAACTAAAGAGGAGGTCGAATAAACTTGTTGCTCAATCAGTGAACCTAAATTTGTGAAGGCTTCTAATAATGACAAGAAGAAAAGGATTAAGAAGGAGAAGGCATCTAAAAGGAAAGATTCTCAAAGGACTAAAGATATTTCTTCCTGTGAGAAAAATGATGATCTTCACTACAAGGATGGTGAAGAAAAAGACCTGGATGAGAGGCCATGTGAATTAGAAGGTAAATTATTGCTTTCTGATAAATGTAAATAAATAGGTAACTCATTATCTAGATGCTCATATGAATCACTTGAGTATATAGATAGCCATGCATCTAGTAGTAGTAATGAAGATAGACCTACTTTAGTAGAGATAGAAAATGAGGGATCTTCTGAAGAAGAAGAGAGTATATCCCATAAAGAGAATAGGGGCATCACTGGCAGCAATGAAGATGGAATACTCCTAAGACTTGTGGAATATTCCATGGACATAAAGATGGGTTTAGATATTTTTGGTAACTCAGCTAGCACCTCTGACAGCGAAGAGAAGGATCTGAATGAAAGGATCTACTTTAGAAATAAGTTGATGTATTCTCTAAGGGAGGTCAAGGATCTATCAGAGATAGATGTCAAACAAGAGGATCAATTGAAAATCTATGAGCTTGAGAATGAAAAGTTGAGGAAAACAATAGTTGATCTAAATGCTTAATAAGAAGAGGCTAGAAAATTTCATGGGAGGTTAACCATTCATCTAGGAGACACATAAGCTTACTATGAGAGGCTACAAGATAAAGTAGTCTCATTAAGACATGATATAGAAAAGAAGAATAAAGAAGTGTCTCAACATCAGAAGCTTGGGGAGAGAAAGAAATGCTTGGATGAGATGCTTGCTAAGTAAATATCCCCTCTCATCAAGGCTAGTTTTGGTTTCCAAGAAGAACCAAGCTACAAGAGGGAAAAGGTTGGAAGGTCAACCATCCATGTAAGGAAAGTTGTAGATTCAAATAGTAACAAAGGAAAATAGGTTTTTGTACAACAACAACAATGAGGAAAGTAGGAGCAACAAGAGAAGAATAAGAAAAAAATGTTATGCAATAACAAAGGGAGCATAAGAAGAACACTATGTAGCAACACGAAGAAATGAAAGGTAGTAATGAAAAATTCCATGGAAATTATATGAAGAACCAACATAGGTCCTTTAACCCTCAAGGATAAATCCCTCAAGGTAAAGGTTTCTTCAGTTCTTAAAATCCCTTTTATGGGTGTTGGTGTTCTTGCAATAATTTTTGGCATAAATCTATGGATTGTAGATGGCATTCAAGAAAACAATGTGTGTGGAGAAATAACAAGAGAAGGCATGATTGCATCAGTAGAGGTTGTGATGAGAACACTAATAGATATGGTAGCATCTTTACTCCATTGTTAAGCCAAATCAAATCCTACAACTGTGTCATTATTGGGCAAAAGAGAGAAAGTTGCATATGTGAGAAGAAATGGCATGCTTGATAGCATGTGCATGAAAATGTAGCAACTTGAGATTTGAAGACAAGAAGAAACAATGGATTAGAGGAATAAAATTTTGTATTCATTGTTCAATATCAAAAGAGAAAGATGAAAAGGGGAGGAAGAAATAAAACAAAAACTAGGAAAGATGATCTTCTTACCTTTGTAGCAGACCCTTATGTAAGGCAAAAAGGAAGCAAGAGGATTTGCGTGAAGAAAGAGGTAGTGAAGCAGAAGTGTCCTCTAACCATATTCAACCAAGAGAAAGACAAAATGTTGGAAAATAAGAAGCTGGAAAGCAATTCTCCTGTCAGGATTCAACCAAAGAAGGTTTGGAATAAGAAGGAAAATGATATATGCAAGGGGTGTAGATCCTCTATTTCTCTTCATTAAAAGAAGTGAATGGCCTCAAGGGAGGCCGAATAAGTCATATGTGGGCACAAAATCTCATACAAATGAGATGCATCTGAACAATTAATATATAGTCGAGTAACCTTGTTGATTATAGTAATATATTTATTTATTTCAAGTGTATCATCATTGAAAGAGAAATATAAAGAGCATCCAACATAGTCTCAAGGGAACACACAAGAAAATTGTATGTTGTGAGGGAAGAAGATGAGATGGAACAAAACTATGGAATTACAAGAGGCCCACAATCAATTTAGGTCCATAGGATTAGTCCCCACACAAATGTAAGGAAGAAGATGCAAGAGACTAGAGAGAATTGCCTCAGGGGGAGCTGTTTTTTTAAGTAGTAGCAGGCAACAATTTTCATCCTTAGGAAGATATATTGCACATAGAATGAAAGGTTTTCATTTGTAGTGAAAGACCCTTATTTCATTTAGGGTGTGAATTTGAGTTTTCCTAGCACTCTTGTGTTCATGAAGCACAATGGGTATAATATTTCAATGTCCCTTAGTCTTCAGTTGGTATCGCTATGTCAATTGAAGGCATGGGTTCATATCGAGTAGCCATTTTATGTAAGTGGACATTTCTTTTCGAGAAAGAGCTATAAGAGGTTTCCTAGTATAGCATCCAATTTGTATCAAGTTCTTGGTGCAATTGGTATTATTTAAGAGACAATCCCTATTGTAGAAGTATGATCTCAAGGGAAGAAGTGTTTAAGATGCTCAAGAGAAGTAAGCATAAAGGATGAAGCATCGACAACAAAGAACAACAAGCTCAATGCATCACTAACAATTGGTATTTGTAGAAACAACAATACCATGAGAAATTTAATTGGTATCAATTTATTTTTAATTGGTACAAAAGATGCATTGGGAGAGAGAATATTCAGTTAGCAATGATACGATGTCCAAAACTAGAGATTTATTGGCATGAAGGAAGTATATGATCAGGGGTAGCATAGCACATATGTACAGTCTATAGAGAAGAAGCTATTAGCCCTTGAAGAGAAGTTGGTTGAGCAAAATGCACATCAACAACCAGACCCTCGGTCACTGACAACTAGTCATTACTTGGGAAAGAAGTAGAAGCTTGTAGTCATTTGCCATTGATGTTAATGGGGGAGATAATTATTGGAAAATCTATGATCACCCAAGCAGAGGAAAGAAATCTGTTGGTGCCTCATGCTACGAAAACTATATAAACAACATGATCATTGGACATCAATGTGGAGAAGTTAAGAGGTGTTTCCATCAATGACAAAGGGGGAGATCGTTGGACAGTTTTCATTGTCTATTTGGCTAGTGGTAGTAAGTGTGTTGGAATTGATGTCAACAGTCCTGTTGGGACATCCATTTGGATAGTTGGTGTTGGGTGTGACTTTTATACTTGTTTCCTACACTTTCTTTCCCAAATTTTTATCCTCTTTCCCTCTAGGCCCATGAAAATTCACATGTTAATCATCCTTTTTGTCATTTATACATCCTATTTCGCTGTCATGTTATTTTTCCATGTTTTCCAGAATATTACAATACAATATTCCTTTTTGTGGCTAATTGGGGTGAGCATTGGAGAAGTATTTTAGACCCTGTTCTCTTTTTCAGGTGTTTCTTGCAGGGGTGAGCTTATGGAGTGGACAGGCCACACTGCTTGTTTTCAGAGCAAGGTAGAGCAGATTGTTGTTACACCTTGTATGTCGTTATACATTGATGTTACACACCATATGCTATTATAGGTTGCTATTACACCACATGTTGTTAAAGATGACTAGTGTTACACCAAGGATGTTGTTACCCAATGATTGTTGTTATATCTCAAACTGTCATTTGACCATAGGATGATGTTGCACCATAACTGGAAAAGTCATGTGTACTATTCCACACAACAACTGTCGGAGGTTATGAATTGTTTATTTAGAGGTAACAGATCCAAACAGTTGCGATATTAACCAATATATATGAGAATGATTTGTATTTAGAAATAGGTTATAGCTACTTCAATTTTTATGATCAACATGAGAATCATGATATTCTCATGACTAATCTCTTCCTGATTTTGGGTATGTAATAATTATAAAATAAACTCATTTTCTCATGTATGGGGATGACAGAGAGAAAATCACTATCACTCTGATCTTGTAACTTTTAGTTATTTTTTAATATTGAAGGCACTACGGTGATGTTGTTACTGTTCCTCATCTAATTCTTTAACTAATCTCGTGTTTATTCCTATGCCCTTGCTAGGGAGGAAGGGTCCTTCTCTTTACCAGGGACTACAGCAGTAGAAGTAGCTATATATTATTGTTTCTTTTATTGTTGTATGGTTTTCTGTTGTTGTTGTATAAATGATAAAATAGATCCACTTCAGTTCCAGATTATATTATGATGTTACACTCGATTGATTAAACATAATGGTAGTGACCAGCTGGTGTAGTGATTATTTTACTATGTGGTGCGCCCTTGCTTGGGTAATTGTGAAGTTTGATTTAATTTCTATGGAGTGTTTTAATTTCTGCATGAATGATTTAATTTCTGTAATTGATTCAGTGATATTCTTTACCGTTTATTTCTATTTTTCATTCTTAACTATAGTGTATTGACACAAACAATTCAAACTCCATTGAAACACCAAGACCTACCCTGGGTTGACAATTAATGGTTGCAGTCTTGGTCAATTATGATTGATTAAAACAACACTTCATTTTGGTGCCATTGTTGGGGATGGCAGTTGGCGATACACTCAGCCAAGTTGTTTGTTTGATGATAGAGTGTTCCTATTCCACAATCATTGGGCAGTAAGGTGAGAGGTAAGAACCTGCGCATCGCTCTAACATACCTGGGTAGGCTCATCGTTGTGATCACTAGGGAAATTAGGGTGTGGAATTTTTGGTTTTTTTAGTGTGTCTTCAACTCTTTAGTCGCTGGGTGGTAAGACGAGAGGTAAAAACCTATGCATCGCTCTAATATACCTAGGTGGGCTCACCACTATCGAAGACTAAGACACTTAGGGTGTGAATTAATACATATAGGGTCCATGTGTGCAACTGTAGGAATTATAGAAATTCCAAAATTACCCCTAACTCTAATTAGTCACAGGAAAAACGGGTTGTAAAAAGGAAAGGAAGAGTGTAGATTTGGGAGGGAAAACATTTATCCAGGAATTGATCTCCAAGGCAGAAAAAGAACAATCAAGTTCTCAAAGGGACGCAAGGAAAAAAAATTTTAATACTCCCATAACAAGGACAAAAACCATTGATTCCTCTATCTCAGGGCCATACCATTCTACGAACATATTCCCAAGATTAAGCATCCAATTTAGGAACGACAAAGGGAAGCTAGTAGCCAGAATTGTAGGATTGAGGGACAAGGTGAAACTGAAGGGGGACATAAAAAACTTGAGACAGGAGAGAACTTATTGGTTTATCAATATCCAGATTCGGGTAGTGCAGTGAAACAACCAACCCTGAAGTCACCTGAGCCATTAAATCCACCTGCAAGAAAATCGCATGAACAATTTGAAGAATGTCTATTACAACAAGGATTAAAAGGGTTATCAAATGGGGGAAACAATGACAACAATGCTAAAACATATGCTACTATCACCACCTTTGAGTTCCCAAATGGCAATATTAGAGGCGAGGCTCCCGTGAAAAATATTCCTTTATCATCCTTACCATCCTTTCAAGGGATGACTATGGAAGACCCGGATACCTTCTTATTTGAATTTGATGTCTTATGAAGGAGCTATGCCTATGTCTCAAATGATCAAAAACTGAAATTATTCCCTTCTACTTTAAAAGGAGCAGCCTTGAGATGGTTCATGGGGTTAGGCTATTCTTCTATTTGAACATGGAGAGATATGAAGGAGATGTTCTTATCAAATTACCAAGACTATAGCAGAACCAGGGACTTAAGGGAGGAAGTATTCAGAATAACACAAAAGGAGGATGAGAACCTAGAGGATTATGTAGAGCGGTTCTACTATAATTTGCAGAGGTCCAAACATAGTGATTTAGATCATGAGATCTTGAAGACCATATTTATAAGAGGAATGAGGGATGACTACCTTGATACCCTGAACCTACTAGGAAAAGGGAACATATCTCAGGAACCGTTCACCAAAATTGTAAAGCTTTATATAAGATACTCTAGAGGATCATCTAAGGGAAGAAGCACAATCTGAGATGCCTCTGCCCAAATACAAAAATCTGTAGGCGGAGGAGTAACTGGCACAGAGATTAGGAATTATTCAAAAATTTCAAGACTATCATCCTCAGTAATCTATCTAGCTAGATAACGACACCACAAATCAAGAAAATACAAGCAGTAGCTGATACACCTCTGGTTGTGTTCTGCCTGAATTGTTGGAAGAGCCATCCCTTCAAGGATTGTGAAATGAACAACATTAACTTGTGCAATATTTGTGAGTTGGAACATTCTACAAGTCAATGTTTGGAAATTCCTAGACTAAAAAAAGTACTTAGGGAATTGAGTGAAGAAGTGTTGTCCTCTTATTTCATTGCACCTAGGAGACCATGGTAGCCACGACCTCCAGGTATGTCCCAAGATTTTTCTTCTTTCAATTCATGGAAAAATGGATATAATACTTAGGAATATCCATGGAAATATTATACTCCTTCTCTAGCATAGTTTCCTTTGCCCTAGAACCATTGGTCCCCCTCTCCCTCTATCCAATATCCTCCAACTCAACCATACCCTTGGAACCAGAATTGGAGGGGGAATGCCCAGAATACAACTCCACCTAGATTACCAATGCAACAACAACTACAATTTCCTCCATTCCAAACTCCTACTCCTACACTGCCTGTGTTGCCCCAACTACCTCTGTAACCTAACCTTAACCTAAATAATAAATTAGCTTAGGGCATAGAGGCTCCGACTACCTTCTAGACTTACCTTATTACCCATGTACGACCTAATGAAATTCAATTACGGTTGGCTAAGTTAATTAAACCAAGTCACTCCCCTATCATTACTGAGAAGGAATGTGAACCTTCTAGAGGAGGTACAGTAGATACTGAAGCGACTGTTACACCTGTAACAACCGATACAAAGAAAACTATTATGTCTGTAACATCCAACTCGAGAAGAACTATTACTCCTATAACATCCAACTCGGGTAAGGCTGATACGCCTGTAGTAGCTGACATGACTGTTATAATTGAGAATCCTCCATATCCTCAAAGATTAACTGAGCTTGGGATGGTGTCACAGCCCGAATCTGATTTTCGTAGGGAGTTGCAAAATTTGCACATATGAATTCCTCTATTGCAAGCTCTTAAGGAAGTACCTATTTATGCTAAAAAATTATGAGATTTGTGCATTAAGAAACTTGGAAGGAAGCCTAAGGACCATACTACTATACATGTGGTGGGGAACTTGTCCAAATTAATTTCTGCTCAACCTCTTATAACCAAGTATAATGATCCAGGAAACCCTATGGTTACTATCTACATTAATGACCAACCCATAACTAGGACATTGATCGATCTTGGGGCTATAAATAATGTGATGACAAAGGACCTCTCTACTGGCCTAGTGCTACATGAGCTTAGATATACTCCTACTATCTTTCATTAGCAAACAAGTCTCGTGTCAAATCCGAGGGGGTGTTAGAAGACATACTAATCACAATAGCTTCCTAGAGGTATCCAACCGACTTTATTATCTTATAGCCCAAATACAACTTGGGGGGACATCATTTGATCCTAGGGAAGCCTTGGTTGGCCACTGCATATGCATTTATAGGATGTAGATCTAGATCTATGGTGATATCAGATTGCCAGGTTACACAGAATCTTAATCTTTACCCCCAAAAACCGAAGGGGAGGCTGTTACATCTTCCTAAACAAAAAATTCACATAATAAAACAATTTGGCCATGAAAACCTCTTTTGGGCATAGACAGACAATTTCTGTAGCAGTTGAAAACCATTATGTGGTGGCTATTACACACTCTGTAACAACATTTTTTATTTCAAGTATATTGTACAATAATGTTGCTACATGACACTTACTTTATTTTATTTTTATCTTTTGTGAAAATTAATAATACATAAAATTCATCTTGGTTGTTACATCTGTAACAACTAACAACTTCTAGAAATAATCTAAGTAAATTATTTATTATGACACACAACATGCATCATCGTGGTTTGGGAAGCAATTTCGTTGACCACCGGAATTAAATTCGCATGCCTCGCCACAAACATCTTCTCTCCACATCACACCTGGTATGTCATACAAAGGTAATATCATTATCCACTTTTATTCAGTAATTATGGCAATCTAACATGATATCCCTTTTGACGGCCAGGTTGGCTGTCACATTTAAGAAGGGGGGCAAATTACATGGTGACATGAACTTTGCATGACCTATGAGTATTTAAAAACTGCAACCATAACATGATGATCTGGTAATCATTGTCACTTAATGATCGATCATGCCAAAAGTGGGAATTGTTCCTCCGACTAGAACTCCCATAACCTAGAATTAATAAGGAAACATTACTGCGTAGTACGAATCATGATCGCAAATTGCAATTTGAAATTCTTTCATGCGTCACCCTACCATTTACCCCCTATTGGAGCATTGTATCCCCATTTAGAGTGCTTAAAGAAGTGGAGGAGAACGATTTCAAGACTAAAACAACTGAGTAGTGTGCCCATAGCTTCAGAACTTCTCAAAGGGGGGAAAGAAAGAAGAACAACATTGAATTTTTGTAGTGATGGGTGGAGTAGAAATTCAACATGAACCAGGGTCAACAAAGGCATTAGAAAACTACCCTGAACCATCTCAAATTTTTAAAGATGCAGGCTGGTTTGAGTGTTTCCAAAGGCTAGAAGGATCAGATGGGGGAATGTCTATGAAGTTCGCAAAGAATTTAGAGAGGAACCAAATGAAGGTCAAGGGATTAAAGCTGGAGGTTACAGAAGGGGTAATTTCTCGAGTGAAGACATTACCAATAGAAGGTAAAGGGTTGTTTAACAAGAAATTTAATGACCCCTCATTGAAGGAGGATTTTATCCAAGGGGAGGAACAACTAGTGAAGAAAGGAAGGGTGATTGACAGGTTGTCATTTCTCCATCCATGGGATGATGTCACCCTTTACCTCATCAAGTATATCACTTGCGAGGAAAGGGCAAAAGTCGTATTCAATTACCACTTTCTATTGCTAAACCACCTTCGGTATTGAAAACTGATAAATCTTCCCTACTGTTTGCTGGAAAATATCAGGCATATGGTCGTGGTTGTTGTTGGCTCAATGGGGACCGACCTAGGTTCAAAAGTGTTTTTAGCCAAAAAATTCCCGTACTATCGACCCTTTCGGCAATAATCCATGGAGCGCGGACTGAAGTCTCACACGAGGTAGTATGGGAGGGTGCTGGAACTAGGTTTCCACCCCCTAGGGGTGTCTTAATGAGGACTGGAAGGGTCGCGAATTGATTCTCGCACTCACTCTAATGTGCTCAGTTGTCAAGTGTTCGCGTAGCTTGGTGAAGAGGCACTTCTTAGATTCTTAGTATTATCATGGTTATTATAGATCATATCGAATTCTTAAGGTCTTTAAGCAAGCATTTAATAGTTATAACCAATGCCCGCACCCATAAATCTTACAAATTTGTATAAACTCAGAGCATAAGCATAAACATATAGATCTATGATAAAACACACAATGATTCAGAAACACTTATCTTTATTTATCTCTTGTTCATTACAACTAGATCCATCTTGCCCACTCAGCTGTAGGGGCCTGTGCACACAGCTGCAGACTCTACTAGGCCTCTGCACACACAACTGTAGAGCCTACTCTACTACTATCACCCACGACTTAGACTTACAGACTCAGAGCGAATATTGCATTCATAAACCCATAACGTTCAAGACCCGAACTGAGTCTGCCCTCTACCCTTAGAGCCTTCCTATATTTATACATTCCCATGGTCCATAGACCATAGGCAAGTTGACTCACTTTCTATTTTCTTACATTATTTTCGGGCGGACAACCCTTTGACCAAACTCATTACAATTCGTGCTCTGTGCAATTCACAGAGCTTTTACCACACTTTTACCCAAAATTGCGGGCTTTAAGACCCAAACCTGTTATGCAGGGCCTCCACTACCCAACAAGCCCCCAACACAATCATCGTGACTCGTCCCAAGTCACTTAGTTGGTGCATTGATCTTTGCTCGTGGTTCCTCCAGCAACCTTTATGCTGTACTGACATTTGCACATATTTCTCCACTGTCCGTTGTATCAATTATGCCCGATGTTCTGATGCATTGTCAAAGGCACCTTCCTACCTTAGTGCATATGTGTCCTACAACTGGGTTACCTTCCCCTTGATCGTAGTGGTGACCGTGAACACTTCCTCAAGCCAAGGCTAGATGCATGCTTTGAGCCTGACTTCTCATTGTCGTGCGACATCCACCTACTCCTTCAAAGCCTGGGCCTCCCTCATCTTGACCAAATGCTAAGTGATGGTGATTGTTCGTGAAGTCCCCTGACATTGTCATAAGCCTTCTGCAACTCCCACGCTTTTGTCTCTACCTGTTGCAGTGTTGGGTCTTCTTGTAGTGATGTGAGCGTAAGAAGGGATTGATCCAACAATCTCATGCAGTCTTGTAGAACGCACTCTATCACTTACAATACTCGTTAAATTTTGCGGTGGCACTGCTCTCTATCTTCCGGGGGAGTAGTAGTGTTGGCTTATTGGGCCTTGACCTAGATTCAAAAGAGTTATTAGCCAAACAAATCCTAAAGCTACTGGCCCTTTTGACAACAACCTACGAAGCTTAGACTGAGGTCTCACCTGAGGTAGTAGGGGAGGGTGCTGGAACTAGGTTTCCACACCCTAGGGATGTCTTGATGTGGTATGGAGGGTTTGTGAACCGTTCTACGGCTTCACGCTACTTTACCTCAGTGTAGATCTGGAACAAGGAACTTCTTTAAGAGTTATTTTTATGAGTTTGTTATAGATCAGATCTACTCTTTACAGTCTTTAAGAAAACATTTAACTTAAAAACCTGCGTGTGCAATTATAAAGAAAGATCTAAACCCATATAATAGATAATGCATAAAGTCAGAACATAAGCAACAGACATAATCGTAAGAAACCACACAATGATTTAGAAATTCTTATCTTTATTGATCTTCTCTTCAGTACAACTAGATCTGCCCTGTGCACTCAGCTGCAAGGATCAATGCACATAGCTGCGGACTCTAACAAGCCTCTGCGCACACATATGCAGAGTCTCTATCTCTCTACCAACTCCCTTGACTCAAACTTACAGACGCTCCAAGACTTCTTGCCTCATAAACCCATACATTCCAAATTAAAGGAATACTTTCCAAAAAACTACTTTTTAACCATAGAGACTTGCTCTATTTATATATTTCCATGGTCCACGTACCATGGACAGGCTGACTCATTTTACATTATATTTGGGTGGACAACCCTTTGAATTGACTCATTACACTTCGTGCTCCATGCATCTTGTGGAGTCTTTACCATATCGTTACCCAAAATTGGGGGCTTTGAGACCCAAAACCATTACGTGGGGCCTTCGCTACCCAATAGTCCCCCCAACACAATCATCATGACTCATCCTGAGTCACTCAGCTAGTGCGTAAATCTTTGTGCAGAGGTTAGTCAACAACTTTTGTGCTTAATTTATACTTGTATCAAATTCTTTCACCATCCTCTGTACTTGTTCTATGTGAGCCACTGATGCATCAATAGCAGTAGCCTTTTGAGGATCATATGCTGCCTACATGTGTGCTAACTTTCCCTTGATGGTGGTGGAGACTGCGAATGCTTCATCAAGCCAGGGCTGGATGCAGTCTTTAAGAATTGCCTCTTTTTGCCGAGCGGCATCCATTTGTGCCTTGAGAGCTTGGACCTCCTTCATTTTAGCCAACCGCTGTGTGATAGCGACCATCTGCGCAGTCCCTCAAACTATGTCATAAGCCCATTGTAACTCCCACACTTCTATTTCCACTTGTTGTATGGTTGGGTCTTCCTGAAGAGAGGTAAGCGTAAGGAGGGATTGATCTAATGGACTCAAGAAATCTTGGACTACACACTTTATTATTTCCACTCCTGCTCGAATTTTGACGCGGCATCATTCTCAAACTTCCAAAGGTGTGGGCGGTTGTGCCTTCAGTCTTAGCTTTACAATTTGTAAATTTAATTCTGACTGAGCCTTCATGGCCTCCTCTTGGGCTGCATGGAATCCTACAGCCATGCAATGAATCTTGGAATTTGTTGGAAGTTCGGCTGGAATAGCTAACTCTGGTGCCTTGGTTCAAGCTTCCATCATAGCCTGTTCCACTTCCTGGTTGTGTGTGACCAAATTATTTTGTTGGAGACTGACCTACTCCAAATTTTCCTTGTACTCCATCGAGGTTTGGAGGGAGCGGTTGTCCATGACATGAAGCTCCATGGCTACCCCATCTTGAAGTTGGTATAGGGTTTCTCTAGGAAGAATAGCCAGATTCAACCCCCAACAATGCATGTCACCCTCGGATTCTGCTATGACAGCACCAGCTGGCAACACTAAGGTGTTCATTGTGTGGGTGCACGCCATCTACTCAACCGCAACTGTGTCCTCTACTAGATTTAGGATCACCCCGCCTAGGTGTCACACCTGTAATGCGTACAACTACACTCTGATTTCCCCGAACATATTTGTTTGTTCTATCATTAGTTCCACCAATGCACCTCTAGGGGCAGTGCTCTTCGGTTTGCCGCTGTCAATGAACTCTTTCTCCAAAGCCTTTACCGTTTTTGACTTTTTGTGTGTATGTGGCAATTCCTTGCTACATGGCCACTTCATTTGGGTCAATTCTATAGGATGGTTCATGCATGCCTGTGTCTCCTATTCCCTTTGCATGTCCTTCTCTGAGGACATTTCCTGATCTGTCATGATTTCTTCTGCTATCACTTCCTTGGTTGCCTCCTGCTGCGAAGCTACCTTTTGTCCCTAATGTGTCTTTTCTGCCAATTTAGTGAGATGCAGTTGGAGTTCCTTTTTCGCTACTGTGCTGCCATTCATTCTAGTACAGCCTTGTCTGGGGTGCACCAATAAAGAGGCCATGCTGCCAATACCTTGTAAATGGCATCGTCCGTTGTAATGAACGGGAGCGTGACCCATGCTCACTTTGGATTCTTCCGTGCCTAGATATATAAGTTTGCATGTCTGCTTTGAACTCGGTCGTGCTTTGCAATTTTTTTTATATTGTTGGAGACATCCATGGTCTCTGAGCAACTAGTGTCTAGATACTCCCCTCCATGAATGTCTAAACACCTTTATTTCACAAACCCTTGCTGCATCCTTGGTAGCCTAGAGCGAAGTATACCGCATTGCTTCAGGTAGGCTGTCCTCAATGCTAGGAAACTAGTTACCTTTCGGCAGTTCTCCTACAACCAGAAGGATTGACAGTAGCAAACATGCATAATGAAATGTATTACCTTTGTCCTGTGCTTCTTGACAATTTGTCAAAAATTCGTCACATAAAAACTGCACCGAGTTGAACTGGACTCCTTCAGCACACTATTTTGCAAACGCAATAATAGGGGCTAGCACCTCATCGACACGACATTTCCTCATGAGTTACTAGCTAGTAGCTAGGTGGCAACTCACACCCCATGGTTGTTGATGCTCGCTATTACATACCTACACTTTCTCGTTTCCAACTTATATTTAGCCTTCATTGCTTCTGCAAGGCCCATATCGCTACTGGTTCTAGCTATCTTTCTGGGGTCATTCCCTTTGACAGGCAAGTGGGTAATTCGGTGTACTAAATCAGCTTTGATAGGAATCAACTCTTCCAACCAGAGATACCCATCATGTACTAGACATAGTAACTTCCTCATAACAAAAGTGGTGATGGTTGTGTGGTGATAGTGGGGTATCCACCTCAGGTTGAGTAAACCTGCCTTTTCCACCCGTAGTAACCATTTCCATGGCAATAACTTGTTTGTCGCCAATTGGGGGAACTTGTCACTGTTCGCTAGAACCCAATATTCAAACTTGATACTTGGTACTCGGCCCAGTGGCAAAACATCAATCCTTATCTCATTTGGAAGAAGCGGGGTTTGCAGCGTACTCTTTGCAGCATCGAGGTCCTTCAGTATTTTGGTCATCCCATTCCATGGTGAGACATAAAGGGGTAGTGAAGGTATTTGGAACACATCTTCTTCTTCCTCATCCTGTGCTTCAATCTGGGTGATTAGGGCTTGCAAATCTTCTTCGTCCTTGGTGGGTTCGGTGGTGACGACCTTACCCTTTTTTGGCTGCTAACCTTTTGCTAAATCTTGGTGATAACCTAACTAACCCCATTGTCTGCTTGTTTTTCTAGGGTCGCGGTGTGAGTGGGGACTTTGGAACCTCAAGAGCCATAGTCACTTCATCTGGATCTTTCAGGGTTGGATGCAGTTCTTCTGCGAACCATGCCCGAGTTCTTACCATGGCACTCATGGGGTGTTTGGTAGCAAGGTGTTTGTTGGTCATCACTAGTTAGGATATCACCTTTCCTAGTGTTGTCCAGAGGGTGTTATAGAAGCATGCAAATTTGAGTATATCCCTTCCCTCTACTTCCTGGGCATTAATATCTTCTAGGTGGCAGATCTTTTCATATCTATCTTAGAACTTCTATCTTAATGACCCGTCGCCTGCTCCTCTCTACCGTAGCTAGAACTTCTTGTTAGGAATAGTGGCGTTAATGGTCACCTACCAACCTTGCCACGTGGCAGTGCAACCCTTTTGGCACAGCCACAGTCATGCTATCCAACTATCCCTGTGTCGACCTGCCGCAGACTTGTTTATAGTCGTGCAACCTCTTTCAACTGTGGGGGGTGCTGAGCCTATGCTTTCTATAGCTAGTCAAGTGGTCACACCCCCGGTGAGATGTCTCAGCTTTCTTGCGAGCCTAGGCTGCGAGCACCTTTCGAGTGCCTCTGGAGCTATTATCTCTCCGTGTGTTGTTATGTAGGGTGTATCCTTCCATAGGTGCGGGTGAAACCATGATAGTAGGGTCGAGGATTGGTGTAGTTCTCCTGGTTCCCTTATGTGTAGACTCACATGGCCAATGTGGCCATCGCTACTTTCCATCTTGTTGATTCCTACTAGCGCACTTTTCTTTCATAGCCGCACCCATAGTTCGTTGATTGCACGAGGCCTCCAACTATCCCGCTTATTCTAGGCTCCTTCCTGTCTTATTATTGACAATCTCATCTTTGTCTCCCTTCTATTATAGGCCCATCGAACTCATGGTATCCGCAACTTCCCAGTGGGTCATTTTATTGGGCCAGCACTATGTGTGCTTCCCGCTATTCCCATTCTGTCATGGGCTGCTAGTGAACTAGATTGTTGTAGTGAATTTGGACTTATGATTCTGATTTGGTTGGGTGCCTGCACAACATAGACCTGCAACCTATGCTGGCAATGGATGCTTACCCTATTTTTCCCTCCAACCTGTATACGTACCTACCCTCGACATCTGCGCCACTTTCTATGAATCCTTGTGCATGTACTCCATTCGTGAGCAATTGTTGCACATGGTACCTCCACCTTTGTGGCTTCCTTATCAGTTGGTCATTCCCTTGCCTCTATCATTACACGTCGTAGGGACCTAACCATCATATTACAATTTAGTGTCGTTACCTCAAGAAATCGGTTTTTCCATTACTCAATTTCTTCATCTGAGTTCGATGTGCACAAACTGTCATGGTCCCATGAGATTCGTCCATCCGCTATCGGATTCACGCGGCCCTGATCATGTGTTGTGATCTGGTAGATACAATTTGGTTCATCGTCACTGTCCTCCTCGCGCACTGGCTTAGTATAGTGCACCCCTTTAGCTGGGTCTAGCGGGACCACTACACGGAGAATTTTTTTCTCGAATATCATTTTTCATTTCTTTAGATTGATGACTCCATTAATATCCATTGCCCAGTCTATCCCTAGTAAGGCTGGATATGGGTTACTGTCATCCACAATTTCTATGACCTCAAAATTGATTTGTGTGCTTACAGCGTTGATGTCTATAGTGACTCCTTGCCATCTTCCCATAGGCAAGATCTTCTATTGGTTCACCATCCATAATTGGATAGGAGACCATTGTACTATAGGCCTGCCCATGCACTTCCAAGTCTGTTTAGGTAGGACATTCACATTTGATCCTAAGTCTAGAACAACCTGATCCATGTCATAGTCCCCAATCTAGGTGGTCAATTGCATTTCCCACCCAGTGCACAACACATGCTTGCCTAGCTTTCGGACCATTCGAGGTTCATCCGATCATGAGCACCTAGTTATCAACTCTTGCAATCCCTTCAAGACATTAGTATCCCGTAGTAGTTTCATGCATGTCTTTGAGAAGGTAGTTAGCATAGAAGTATCCCTCTCTGACTCCATTTGATCCTTGCTACCTGAAGTAGAAGCTTCTGCGAAGCTTTTCTTAGCTTCCATAAATGTTTCCTGCACGTGCTCCAAATCAAATTTTGGTTGTTGTGTAGGGGCCTTACAAACCCATGCACCCTACTCTGGTTTCTTTCCCTTACCTTCTCCTGTACTTGCACCACTTTTGAGCATCATATTCACGTTAGGGTCTTCCTTGCGCATTTAGCCTTCATCATTTGGACGTTCTGAGTGGGAATAGCAAGAAGCACCCCTTTTTCCCGCAGCTGAGAAATTACTATGGGGCAATCGACTGCTTCGTGGTCAAACTAGTAACAGTACGGGCAATAAGGTCTGGTGGGGTTCATGTAATCATGCGTGTAGCGGCATGGTCCTCCACAATTATAGCAGATTAATTGTCCCCATCTGTGTCTGGGTCCCATTCCCCCTCACCCCTGTCTGTGTCCTTGGAAGCGCTATTGCTACAGTGGGATCTTGCCCCCATGCTTCCATCTACATTCTGTAAGCAGGTGTTTGATCCATCAACAACTCATAACTTTAGCATTTTCTTTCATTGTAGCCCACCGTCCTACAAAAGTTGCAAAATAACTGCTGGGGGGGGGGGGGGTGTCTTAGATTCTGCAATAGATGACAATTGTCCGTGGCATGCTTTCCTCCCACTTGACAGATCATGCACTAGAGTGTGGGCACTACGCTTTGCCCAGCTTGTACCTCTGGTCACAATGGTATTGGTCCCCCCACTGCCACATAGTTCACAAAGACCGGACAATGATCCTTATCGTGGCCCTGGCCTTTACATTTGATACACCACACCTCTTTGTGCACTTTTGAATAAGGAGCCTATCCTTGTTTCAAACTTCACATCTCTAAACATAGGTTTTGTATTTGCACCTGGATTTGCTAAACTCCCAACTCCGGATCCTGTATTGGGTTTTTGTGCAACCTCATTGTGGTCTCTAATACTTTGGCTTGGATTGAGATCTTTTTTTGTGATAGCGTCATCCTTAGATGTGGTGTGAAAGATGCCACAAACCACGTGCAGTGTTATGCATCCATCAATGTCATGTTAGCCTTGCGGGTTGTGCTTTTCAATCTCTGATCTAGATCTGACAGGTTTTCACTAGGTAACATCGTGATTTCCTTGAAACTAATGACCGAATGCGTCTTTGATTTTGGCCGACCAAATTCTCTGTTCAATGCATCCTGGATCACCGCTATTCGCACATTCGGATGATCGTTTGAGTACTTTATATACCATGTCAACGTGCGGTCCTACGGCGTGCTAACAAGGGTATCATTTTTTATGTTATCATCCGTTATGCCTTGGGCTTCCTATACAACCTCTACCATAAACCATAACTGACCTAGTTCCTCATTTTCTATGCATTTAAATATCGGAAACTTTACTGCACTTGCCATCGCAACCTTCAGTGGTGGTGGAGGTGGGGTCGGTAAAGATGGCTTCGATGTAGGAGAAGTAGGTGATGGTGTGGATGGTGGTGGTATCAACAGGATGCACTGCCCAATCAACTGGACTGCGCTTCTCAGAGAGAACATTGTGAGTTCTTCCTTGCTTTCTCGTGAAATAGAAATTAGAGGGTTGTTCTCTAATCCTTCAGTTCCTTGGTATCCTCTTCCACTCCGCACTATGCCAGACTTCAATGCATGCGCATAATTTGTTTTTCACGTAACAACATTTTAATCCAAGTATTCAATGATTTGATGTACTTACAGCATGGTCCTTGGAGAAAACACCTTTTTGCTTCACTATAGCTCACTATTGTGTGTATTGTGAACTCAATGATGAACCCTCGTATTATCTGATCCAACCAGTGATCTACTGCACATGAAATTTTGTCTTTAGATGCTTCTATCCTGCGCACCAATTCTGGAGTCCACACTATGGGTTGATCTAGTCTTCTGCACCTTCCCACATTGTTAGCTAGCCTCGCGATCCACTCATACAACTCTGTCGAGAATGACGCAGAGAAGATCTCGTGGATCTCTGTGTATATGTAACGATCCAACCACCATTCTTTTGATATCCATGGATTTCTATTTTCCTGAACCACGAACTCGTGGAGCTTTTGATCCAACCAATCTTCAAGCTCTTTCTTTGTAGGGTTCTAGTGTTCCAACATCAGACATCCCTTAGGCAAATCCTGATCCCAACAATGGAACCATTCGTTGCCTTATTGGGCCCTGACCCAGGTTCAGAAGAGTTATTAGCCAAACAAATCCCGCAGCTTCCGCCCCTTTCAGCAACAACTCGCAGAGCGCGGACTGAGGTCTCACCCAAGGTAGAAAGGGATGGTGTTGAAACTAGGTTTCCGCACCCTAGCGATGTCTTGATGTGGTCTGGAGTGTTTGCGAACCATTCTACGGCTTCGCGCTACTTCACTTTTGCGTGGATCCAGAACAAGGCACTTATTTAAGAGTTATTATTTATGAGTTTGTTATAGATCATATCTACTCTTTACAGTCTTTAAGAAAACATTTAACTTAAAACCCTATGCACACAATTATAATGAAAGATCTAAACCCATATAAGAGATCATGCATAAAGTTAGAACATAAGCAACAGATAGATTCACAAGAAACCACACAATGATTTAGAAATTCTTATCTTTACTAATCTTCTCTTCAGTACAACTAGATCTTTCCTACACACTCAGCTGCGGGGGTCCTCGCACACAGTTGCAGACTCTACTAGGCCTCTGTGCACACAGCTGCAGAGGCTCTATCTCTCTACCAACTCCCTTGACTCATACTTACAGATGCTCCAAGACTTCTTGCCTCATAAACCCATTACATTTCAGATCAAAGGAATACTTTCCAAAAAACTACTTTCTAACCATAGAGCCTTAATTTATTTGTACATTTCCATGGTCCGCAGACCATGGACAGATCAACTCATTTTACATTATTTTTTGGTAGACAACCCTTTGACGTGACTCATTACATTTCGTGGAGTCTTTACCATACCTTTACCCAAAATTGTAGGCTTTGAGCCCCAAAACTTTTACATGGGGCCTTCACTACCCAACAAGTATACTGCGACTTCATCCTTAGCTCCATGATCTGTAAGTTCAACTTCCACTGAGATTTTGTGGCCTCTGCTTGAGCCTTCTAGAATCCTGCTACCATGTGATGAATCTTGTTGGTTGCAGGGGGTTCTGCTAGCATAGCCAGTTTCGGTACACTACTACAGACCTCCTCCATGGCCTATGCCAATCCTTGGTTATGTGCAATCAACTCGTCGCACTGTAGACTGATCTGTTCTATATTTCCTTTTTGGTCCATTAATACTTGGAGGGTGCAGCCTTCCCTGGCGCCGAGCTCAGCGGTTACCCCATTCTGTAGTTGGTATATGGTTTCTCTAAGAAGGGCAGCCAAGTTCAACCCCCAACCCCTCATGTCACATTTGGCCTTTGCTAGGACAATACCTACTAGTAATAGTAAGGTGTTCATTGTGGTGGCGCACACCATCTGCTCCATGGTGGGTGTACCTTCCACGAGGGTCGGAATCATCCCTTCTGTGGGTCACATCTGTAACGCCTGTAACCATGCCCTAAGTTCCCCCAACATAGTTGTCTTGTCTCCTCTGTCATCATCTCCTCCAAATCACCCTTTGTGCCATCATGCACTGGTTCAATGCTGGTAAGAAGATCTTTCTCCAAGACTTTTACCGTCTTCGTCTTTTTGCGTGCATGTGACGGCTCCTGGATGTGCAACCTCTTAAGTTGAGTCAATGTTGTGGTCGGGTTCATGCGTTCCTGTGTTTCCACTTCCATCTAAATGTCCTTCTCCATGGACAGTTCTTGAGCCTCCATAGTATCTTTGACAGGCACAATGATGGTTTCTACTACTGTTTCAGTCACCTCCCGCTGTGTGCGTGTTTTCTGTTGCTAGCGCGTTCTTTCCGCCAACTTTGTGATGCGCAACTTGATTTCCTTCTTTTGCTGCTAAGCTGCAATCTTTTCTAATTTGGATACGTCCGATGCACACCACTCTGGAGGCCATGCCACCATTGCCTTGAAGATTGCATCATCTGTTGTGATGAACGGAAGCTTTACCCATGTTGCGAGTGGGGTCCTTTCGTGCCCTAATATACAGATTATGTATATCCAAGTTGGAATTGGCTACGGTTTGCAAACAGTTCTATACTGTTAGAGATAACTGTGGTATGTATTTGATCCGTGTTCGAATACTCGCCTCCATGAATATCCAAAACACCTTGATCTCACAAATCCTCTTGGAATCTTTCATAGCCCGGAGCGAGTTATACCACATGGCTTCAAGTAGGTTCTTGTTAATTTCAGGAAACTGGCTACTCTTCGGCAACTCTCCTGCAACCAGTAGGATTGTTAGGAGCAACCATGCGTAATGGAAAGTCTTACTATACACCTAGGCTTCCCGACAATTTGTCAAAAATTCGTCACAGAGAAACTATGCCCAATTGAACTAAACCCCTTCTGTGCATTGCTCCGCGAGTGCAATGACAAAGGCGGGCACCTCATCTACACGACATTTCCTCATTAATTTACAAGCTAGTAATTGGGTGGCGATGCACACCCCTTGGTCTTTGATTCTTGCTATTACATACCCTCGCTTCCACTTTTCCAGCAATATTTAACCTTCATGGCTTTTGCGAGGTTGCTACTCGTTCTGGCTATATCTACAGGATCGTTTCCTTTAGTAGGCAGCTAGGAAATTCAGTGTATTAAATTAGTCGTGATGGGAATTGTTTCCTCGAGCTAGAGATACCCATCAAGTACTAGACATAGTAACCGTCAGATAACAAAGATTGTGATGGTCATGCGGTGATAGTGGGGTATCCACCTTAGATTGAGTAATCCTACCTTCTCCACACCTCGTAACCACTTCTGCTGCAGTAATTTTTCCATGGCCAACTAGGGAAACTTCTAATTATCCATGAGATCCCAATATTTGAACTTGATGCTCGGTATCTGACCCAACAGCAGATCGTCAAACCTTATTTCATCTGGAAGAAGTCGTGTCTAGAGCAAACTCTTCATGGCCTCCAAGTCCTTCGGTATCTTGGCCGTCCCTTTCCATGGAGAGATATATGGTGGTAGTGTTATTGCCAAAGGGACTTGGGAAACATTTTCCTCTTCCTCATCCAGTGCTTCATCTAGGCGATCAGGGCTTGTAAATCTTCCTCTTCCTGCTGGAGTTTAGTGGTGATTGCCTTGCGCTTTTTTGCCATTGACAATTTACTGAATCGTGGTGATGCGTAGACTCGCCCCATAGTCTACTTGTCATTTTGGGGTCGCAGCATGCATGGGGTATTTGTCATCTTTTATGCTTCGCTCATTCTGATTAGATGGTGTAACCCTGAAGGGGATTGAGTAAGTGAGATGGTGTAACGCTGAAGGGGATTGAGTAAGTGAGCTTGGGGACTATAAAGAAATATTTATAGTCAGAATTCCATGAAATTTTTGTTGGATATGTGTCAAGTGTTCCACAAAACATGATAAAGAACTGCAGAAAGATTAATGGACCACTCTAGGAGCTCCCTACAAAAAATTAATTCTTTGCTAATTGAAAAAAATAACTACAAGAAATAACTACAGTTATTTTCCATAATTTAAAGAAATAACTACAGTTCGTTTCCAAATTATCAACACTTGTGGAAAAAAAACCATCAAAATTACAATCTCATAAAATCAAAATTAGAATTTAATCAGATTATCACGCAATTAAGTCACGATGAATCCTTTTGTTTTTTCTCTTATCATTACGTTTTTTTATTTTTACCATGATTGTAGTTTGACTTGTACGTAGTTACTTGTTATGATTTAAAATTTATGACATTTTAACATGGTTGTTAGATTTAGTTTTTCGTTATTTACTTTAACATAGTTTAATTTATTTTTATTTATACTTTAATCTTAATTTTGATTTAGTTATTAGAAATTAATTTAATTTTATCGCAATGCTAGTTTGTTATTTTTTTTATTTTTTTTTAACTTTAGTATTATTATAGTTTTATTTAGCTAAGTCTCATTTAGTCTATTTTTATTTTATCTTTGAATTTAGTTACTTAATGTTTTTATTAAGTTTTTGTTTAATTAGATTTCAGTTTATTTAGATTTTTATTTTTTTTAGATTTAAGTTTTATTTAGTATATAAGTTTTTATTTTTATTTTTATATAAGGATTAAAATTTGAATTTATGGTTTGGATGGTAGATATTTTGGAAGCATAAAATAATTGAGCCAAACACATTCAAGAGAATATACAAGATCTTGAATACAAAGCTTTGGGGGTTTTATTTTTTCAAAAGAGAATACCTATTTGCACTACTATAAGGGGTTCTTTTACGTAAAATTACAAAGAAGAATTTTCCAGAAGGAGGAATTCTTTGCACTATTCTAATCAACAAAAACCGAAAGGGGAAATTAATGGGTGAGGAATATTGATTAGTCTGTGTTTGTATCTATTCACTAATTTGTAATTTGTTGATATTTTAATCAATTTATTTTCAATTTCATTTCAATCATGGTTTTATATGAATATATGGTTCATTCTATTGAGCTATAGTTAATGCCATGAGCTTTATATTTACTTAAATTGATGAAAAACTATTTTTTCATGGTAGGCTTTGATTGAGACAAAGCCAAGTTATGGATTCATTTAGATTAATATATTTTCATTGATAGTTATTTATCATCCAAAGTATACTTTTCTATTTGTTTTTCATCAATGTTGCTTCAATTGAAATATATTGATGTTGTGATAATGCATTAAATAACTAATCCATTTTAAACTAACAAATCTAGGAATGTACTTATCAACAATTTGATGAACTATTTCATTAATCTGTAAGCTCATTTTACACTTAGATTAAAATCCAACCTTTTAATATTTGATGTTGATTGAGATTAAAACTTTTCCTTCTCCCGATTGAGATATATTAGACTTCATTTTTATTGTTTGCATATTTAGATTAGACTGTATCTACATTTAGAAATCCATATTTAAAATCCTCTTTATGTAGGAGAAAACATCCTTGTGGCCTAGTTGAGCCTAAGTCATCAATTTAAATAACATGAATGACTACTTCTTTCAAGCGATCACAAAAGGGAAAGCCTTTCCCTTTGCCAATTAATACCAACAAACTCTATCATATACTATCACATAAAAGTTATAATTATAATTATATTTATGCTTTTAGATCACATTGGGCATTTAGTCTAGATTAGTTTTAGGTTTAGGCAACTAAGCCTATAAGTAATCAAAATCACCATCCTAAATGGAAAAGGGTCTAATAGGTGTCATGCTTGGGTGATTTCCTTAATGTTGACCATAGTTAATTTTGGACATCAACATTTTTGGCGCTAGAAGGAGGGAAACATATAGATTATATGTATGGAGTCTTACTTTAATAATTTAAATTAATCATGGCTGTTTTGTATATTTCTACTTTGCATCATGTTTTCATTTCATGTAGATCGATCGAAAACATGCTAAAATAACAACTTGATTCCTTGTACCAATTGAAATTTGATGGTGAGAGTAAAGCTTATGCATTTGATCATCTTTAATAGTTTGTTGAGAATTGTAAATCTTCTGAAATCACTAATGATAATGCAATGTGTAGGTTGTTTACTCTTACATTCAAAGGGCATATTCAGAAATGGTTCAAAACCCTACCCAATAGTTCTATACATTCATGAAATCATTTTATGGATGTTTTTCTATTAGCCCATTAGTATTATAATTATGAAAAATTGTGGTTAGAGTGAGAAAACCTTTCTATTTATGAAGGTGAATCTTTTGATGAAATATATACTAGATTTATCTTACATTTTTTCAGATTTCATCTCAAGGATTTGCCTTCTGAATATGATCTAACTGAATTTTTTACTACTCTTGTTCTTAATAAAAATAGTCAAATAAAAAATTATGGGAAATATGTGCAAGATCCATCATTTAATCATGATTCTACATTTCATCTTACTGAAATCATAGACGAACTAGAAATTGTATCATAGCCATAAAATTGAGTTTGTTTTGCACAACTTCAGACATGAATAACTGATTTTATGGATCTAGATCTAAAATCTGAAAATACACCTCAAACATCTCTTAATGCTTATCTTTAGTATGAAGGTCCAATAGAAAAAAAATCAAATTCAAGGCATAACTAATTAATATGTTTATCTTTCTTCTTCATAGGTAAATTCACTACTCAATCCCATTTATTCAATAGAATGTTTATCATTTAATCATAGTTCTAGTAGTCTTAATGATGATGCTTTAATTAATCATAGTCTTAAGGAAGGACCTAATTTATTGTATTATGGAAATCACAATTGTAACACTGTTGGGTCCCTATAATACTAGTGATTAACCCATTACTATGGTAGTTGTACCCCTTATTAATATTGTTGTGCCCCTATTGCCCCCATATTGTTATTACTGTGCCCCATAGAATCCCTCTATTGTTATTTTTGTGGCTTATATTATTATTATTAGGTCGGTTGGGTTATATTGTGACTCCTTAGACTCTTATATATAGAAAGGAGGTTCTGTCATTTGTATCATCCAAGAATTGTTCATTTATGTAATGTAAAGGAGGTTGCCCCCTCGAAGAGGCTGAATTCTAAGGCGTTGATCTATCTTTTCTATCTTTTCTTGAGCTGGTTTCATAACAAGTTCATTGTCAACAGCGGGAGCCAAAAGAACCTCATTTCAGTAGAGGTCATGAAGTGACTAGGCCTAAAGACTGTTGATCTAAAGATGATCTGAGATTGTCATTGATGTCAACCCAAGCAGCACGAGGGGCTACCCTGATCTTGCAAGGGAATTTTGACGTGACAACCTACTATATTTTGAGTCAAGGATCTTCTATATGGATTGTACTCGTCGAGATGTTTCCGTTGATATATGGCACGCCAAGTAATTATTCATGGTTTGAGAGATATTCATGTTTGAAGTTAGTAACCTTGGTTAGTGGGCTAAAACCCTATGGGGTTGTGGCATGGCACTCATAATTGGTTTTGGTCATTTAATAGTCAATAATTAATAATTTTTAAACTCCTAAAATCCCTCCAACATTCTCTATAGAAGCCCCTCTCAACTCTATAAAAAGAAATCTCATATATCCTCCAAATGTAGTGATCGCGGATTTTTCGCTATAAATTCATTTATGCGAAGTCTTAGATTTTGAAATTAAAACCCATTTGATTCATAATCCTGAGGAACTTCATGAAATATGATCTGTGGAAGTTAGGGTTTTTGCAAGCTCCCGAATTTCATCTCAAAGAAGTGAGCTTGGGAAAATCATCATAACTCTCTCTATGAGAAGAGGATTGGAATTCTTAAAAAAGTGACAGATAGTGAACATACTATAGTTTTTTGTGTATCAATTTCAGAGCCGAAGGAGGAAACAATGGCACGTGGCATGCTGTACAAGTTCACTCTACTGAACTAGTCCATAATTAGGTCATTGTGAGAGATTGGGCATAATTTTGTCTTGAATAGTCCAAATCGGGTTAGACCTATGGCATTGGAAATAAGACTCAGAGGGATACTACAGGATGAAAGATCGCATATTGGGGATCTAAATTCACAGAGATACATTAGATTAACTATCATGCTCCTAGAAGGCGAGAAAAACTATATCAAGTGTTGTCAAGGGGTGCAAAGGACCAGACTTTCTAGGGTAGCAAAGAACAAGCTGCAGCAAAATGATGCAGAAGAGGTAAGATATAGGTAAGTATCTTCTGTATATGCATGTTAATTTCTTAATTGCATTAGTTTCTTTGTATTCTAATTTGTTGTTTTTGTTTAGCACTGACATATGCTCTGTAGGATGAGGTAAGTTTTGCTATTATCATGTCCTGGGTATTTCCTTGAAGACTTTTTGCAGGCATTATATATTAATCAAGAGAAGAATCAATGCATAATATGATGTTCTAAAGAGTGAGAAAGGGTAGCATGACAAGAGAAACAATCAAGGTGCAGAACAACAGCAATAAGTTCACCATAGGAAGTCTTCAAGTGGGAAGCATTGCATAGAGTCATTGTAAAAGTATCATTGTACATAGTCATTGTAAAAACATCATTGTAAAAGTTGTACAAGTGTCTATCTGCCAAGAGTTGAAGACGCAGTGTTGGGAGGTCTAGGATCATCTTTAGGTGGTTGTTTCATAGTTGGGGTTATCGTCTAGTGTGTCTTCTTCTTCTACATCATTCTATATCATTGTAAAGTGGACCATTTTCCTTGGTACGAGAGTCCATTCTTCTTTTATTCTTCTATAGGGTGGTAGGGTAGTGCTAGGTTGGTGCATGAAGTCATTAATAGGTTCAAGCCTGTGAAAAATTCAGGTTGGTAGGGTGGTGCTAGGGTGAGTTGTAGCTCATTGGGTGTTGGGGCATCTATTTAGTTGACTACTGAAGAATCTCAGGTGTTGAAGCGTCCATCCAGTGGAAGCTGGAGAAGAATGCTTTTCTAGAATTCTAGGAAGTTGCTTTCATTTCAGTTGGGGCTGAAGATTAAAGAATTTATTAGAAAAGTGTTCAGTGGTTTTTGATCGGGAGGGGGTTTTCCACCTAAAATATTTGTGCCTCCTAGGTTCTTTTATTTACTGTTATTACTACATAAACGTTAATAATAATTGAAGATTAACTAATGCTCTGAAAAGATTTAAAAGTGCTAATTGCTAAGGAATACTGATTCACCCCCCCTCGGTATTTTCCAGAAAAGAATACAATGCATCCACAATTGTACACCATCAGGTGGCTTCACCAAGGATGAGATCTTCTTGTCAGTCAACAGTGTCACCTTCCCTACAACATCAAGCCCTTCACGGATGAGGTACTGTGTGATGTTGCTCCTCTTGAAGTTTGTGATGTATTGTTAGGGAAACCATACTTGTGGAAACGACATGTTGTATATGAGTCTAGACCTCAGTATGTGATTATTATTCTGGTCAACAAGTTGTACAGGATACCATAGGTAGCCCCGCCTACTGCCATCTCTTTGATCACTGCAAAGCAATGCAGTAAGATCATTTCCCATACTAGGAAATTTGTTTTCCTTATGATTTGTCCTCAGGGCAAGAAGAGGGTTGCTGGGTCCCTATAATACTAGTGATTACCCCATTACTATTGTAGTTATACCCCTTATTAATATTGTTGTGCCCTTATTTCCCCCATATTGTTATTACTGTGCCCCATAGAATCCCTTTATTATTATTTTTGTGGCTTTATATTATTATTGTTAGGTTGGCTGGTTTATATTGTGACTCCTTAGAGTCCTATATATAGAAATGAGGTTTTGTCATTTGAATCATCCAAGAATTGTTCATTTATGTAATGTAAAGGAGGTTTCCCCCTCGAAGAGGCTGAATTCTAAGGCGTTGATCTATCTTTTCTATCCTTTTTGAGCTGGTTTCATAACAAAATGATTCAACACAGAGTCAGTTGGCTGACTTTAGATTTTAAATGTGCTGCAAAAACGGAATCAACAAGAGCTGGCAATATCTTTTCGTGACTGGGCTTACAGGAGATTGAGCAATTAGAGGCTTTCCATTTCAAGAAGTTTCACCCAGCGATGCTAATCGCGCATCAGAAACTACCTTTCATCTTTAATCTGGGCTTCCTTAGTGCGATTTTCACCTCTTGTGTGTTTTCTTGTAGCGAATGTAAAGTTGAAATTTTGTGAAAATAATGATTTCGAGAGATCTTGACCTTGAACCCTAAACTGCCTATCTTTGACATCAGCACTGTCTAGTACTCCTTTAACCATTTCTGTGTAGGGGAGAATTTTGGGCCTTGCCGCTCTCCGGTGCAGGAATGAACAAGCTAACTCTGCAACTGATGCTTCAGATGACCTTGATGAGCCTGCAGTAGCCATAAATCCTATTACCTTAGGATTTATTTCCTCAAGTAGATTATGTATGCCTTCCCAGGTGAAAATACCCGCATTTTTGTTGCATGATGTGTCTTTGTGCAAGGGCGCCTTTTCTCTGTCTTCAGATATCAGAGCCTCGCCTATTTTCACCGTCATTTCCAATACATTGCTTTGTATAACCTTCTGTCCTTCGTTCCTGCAGTTTTACAAGTGAGGTGAGAGTAATGATAATAAATAATGACGGGAATGTTTTGACTGCCGAAGACATTAAAAAATATGCCACCTTATGTGAACTGGCTCTTTGATAAACTCAAAACTAGATTTCATTAACAACTGATAACTACTTCATTAATGAGCATTAAAGCACATAACCAATCTCATTTAATGGAAACACTTTTCCATGAATAATGAACCAGAAAAATTTGCGATGAGACGATTTTGTGATTTTCTTTGCAATATCGCAGATCGCTGCATTGCATAATCGCAAGATCGCAAGATCTTTCTGTCCTCCTATCGTAAGATCGTTTTGTCGCATTATCACAATTTTGCAGTATCGCATGGTCGCAACATCGCATAATCGCAATATCGCATGGTCGCAACATCGTATAATCACAATATCGCATGTTTTATGTTAAGCAGTTTCTTACGAGGCGCGATTTTGCGATATGCGCTATTGCATATTGGCGTTTTCTGCGGTTTTTTATTATAAGTGTGCTTCTAAGACTTGCGATGCGATATATGTTTATCGTTATGCAATTTCACATCGCATTCTCACGATTTTAGAGTTTAGCTTGTAAGTAGGCATGCTGTTATCTTTTCCGTGATGTGATATCCTTTAAGGAGTGATTTTGTCTTCCCTCATCAAAATACTTAAGTTTTTAAGATTTCGGAAAGGTCTTTTCTTAAGTTTACGATGGTAAGTTTTATTTGAAAAGAAAATACAATCACTAATTAATGTTTTGAATTTTTGACTAAGGGTCCCCATTTATTTAGTATTAGTCACAACACTAAATAAAAAGGGGGGTTGTTGGTGGCCACAACAATTGGCAATTCAGTTGGAAGAACTAGTTATCTTTGTCGTTCTTTTGAATTTTATATACTTCCAAAACAGGAAATTATCCAGAAAATTAAACTTTATTATAGAAAGATAAAGTAAATTATGCTTTAACCTGTCAATGGTATTTTGTTTCAATTGTTTTCAACTTTGATTATTTTCTCCCTCAAGCTAGTCCTTGTATTTACATCAGTCATTACTTGGTTTTATAAAGATAAAACAAAGGCTTCTATGTAAATCAGTTTTAAATATGCTCATTTGTCGTAGGTAGAGGCTTTGCTGCCAGGAGGTGTTCATAGCCTCGACAGGGTTACCTGTTACCCAGCAATGATCCTGAATCCTACTTAAAGAAACCTACAACTCTCAAAGAAGAATCCACAACCACACATGTTACTTTTGATTTTATTTTCCTCTTAAAGAGCAATGTCTTGGTTTGATAGCCAATTATGACATAGTCATTCACTTAATTTATAACTTTCTGAACAAGCTGGCTCGTGATGAGACCCCTTTCCTTTTGATTGGAACAATCTTAAGTCATTTCCCTGTTGTGGTATGCAGTTTTGGCAAAGTCAACAAGCTATAATATATGTGATTATGATAAGCCGGCTCGTGATGAGACCTCTCACTCTTTAACATAAAGTGTATCCTTGGATTGTTCCTCTGAAAGTTGGATTTCCTTAGTAGGGGGAAGTCATTGTTTCCTTAAGATAGCTTTGGACGACAATAGTAGATTTTTTGGAAAGAGTTGTTCTACAGAGAATCTTTATTTTGTAATTGATACCTTTCATTGCACTGATATAAAACAATTTCTCACTAAAGGTTGTTTTCATCAAATTTTATGAAGTTTAAATTAGTATCATATCTAAGCTAGAGTCTTTTAACTGTATCTTTCTACAATAAAGATCAATTTTCCAAAAGATTTGCTATTTATACAAGTGAAAGATCAAAATCTGAAAGAGAATTGGTGACTTTTTCGTAAATTCTTAATGTAACCATTCACAACTGGTTTTATGAAAATAAAAATCTAATCTACAAAATAAAAGAGTAATCTTCTAGGGAAAATATTTTTTAAGGATCTGACCATTAACAGGTAAAGAATCTATTTTTCCTACTAAATCCTGGAACATAAAGTGGACTAACCTATGATTCTACAATTTGAAAAGGACCAAGCCACATTCGTTGAAATTGTATGTTTCCATTTTTCTTCATGGGCCTTGTCCTATTTTAAAACTAGATCTCCCACCTGAAATCTTTTCTAGTCATTATATTTGAATCAAAAGAGGATTTTGCTAATGCTTGATGATGAGCGTGAGTTCTTTAGGCCTGCTCTCTTTGTTCTTCTAACTTGATTATTTCCAGTTGCCTCAGCTATAAGGAGGAAGTTTCTACTTCATCAATATATTGAACTAAAGACAAAGAGGGGATTGCTAAATGCGTCGGGAGGACCACTTCTTTCCATAAACTAAATTGAACGAAGAAGTGCCAATGGAGGCTTTTTACATTATTCGATCTGCCCATAAAGTGTATATTAAAGATTTATGCCAATTTTATGATTTTGGTCAACTGTTGGTTTGATAATCCTGATTAGGTTTTTATTTGTAGATTTAGCTAACCCATTTCCCTGTGGGTAATAATTGGCATAATATTTAAGTTTGAAACCTCTTTTAAGTGCAAATTCAGTCATTGCATTTCCAGAAAAGTATGATGCATTTTCAAACATTATAGCGGAAGGCAATCCAAACCTGGTGATTATAAATTGATCTATGAATTCAATGATATGTTCAGCATTAGCCGTCTTGAGTGGAATTGTTTCTACCCATTTGTTAAAGTAATATGTTGCTGTAAAAATATATATATGCTGCTTAGAAGAGTGAGGAACGATCTCACCTATTATGTCCAATCCTCACTGATCGAAAGGTCACTCAATGTTGACTGGATGTAGTGGTAAAGACGGTTTCTTCTGTCTCCCGGTAGCAGTTTGGCAGATTTGACATTTCCTCACGTAATTGTACGGGTCTTTGAATAATGTGGGCTAGTAATATCCTACTCGTAAGATTTTATGTGTAGTAGCATCTCCAGCATAGTGTCCGCCTGCTGGCTCGTCATGGATTTCCTGCAAAACTTTTTTAGCTTCACATTCTTCAAGACATCTAAGTAGAACATAATCATAATTTATCCTAAAAGGAACAACATTCAAGAGTTGGCTTTCAATCTTAGAGCTATTTTTTTAGTATGATTGAGGTGTGAAGGGGCATATCCATTCTTTAGATAATAAATGATATCGGAATATAATGATTCATTATCATTTAGGCTTACCTCGTGCACTTGTATGTCTGCAGATGGAATTTTAGATATTAGAGATGCTCCGGCCAGCATTTTACAAAAGCCTTGACCTTTTACAATATTTGCTAGTTTGATTTCTACATCATATTCCTGTAAGGAAGTGACCCAATTGGCTCTTTTCTCACCCACCTCTTTTTGTACTAAAATATTTCTTACTGCTGGAAATGGTACAATGATTTTTGTGCGAGTTTTGAGTAAAAAGGGTCTCAAATATTTGATTGCTTTGAAAACACTGTAAGCCTGTTTCTCCACATCTAAATAATTTAATTCAGCTCCTTGTAAATTTGAACTGAAGAAAGAAATTGGGGCTTCTGCCTTCTCTTGATTTGCCTGGGTAAGTATCACTGCATATGATTCGTCAGATGCAAATCTATATAAAACAAAATGCTCTGTAAAATTTGGACTCACTAAGTATGGATCATTCACAATTGCTTGTTTGATTAGATTGAATGCCTCATATTTGTCTTGGCCCCATTTGAAGATTGAGTTATTTTTTATCATCGTTTGTAAGGGAGACACGATTCTTGAAAAATCAGGAACAAATCTCTTTACAAAGTTGATTTGACCAAGGAAAGATTGCATAGCTTTTTTGTTGTGAGGTAGGGAAATTTTGGAAATCTCTTTGATTCTGTCAGGGTCAATGTGAATTCCAGTTTTTGACACTATGAATCCTAGAAGTTTTCCTTCACTTAATGCGAAAAAGGACTTTTTAGGGTTGAGTCAAAATCCATACCTTAAAAAACGATGGAGGATTTGTTTTAAATATCTGAGATGGTTGCTTCATCTCTTGGAATAGATAGTTATATCATCCTAATAGATTACCATAGACTTATTAACTAAACCTCTGAATGCAATGTCCATGGCTCTCTGAAATGTGGCACCAGCATTAATCAGACCAAAAGGCATTTTTTGATATGTGTAGGTACCCCGTTTGGTTCTGAATGTGGTTTTTAATTGATCGTCAAGATGTACCAACACTTGATTGTATCTTGAAAATCCATCTAAAAAGGACATTAATTCTGACCCAATGACTGCCTGCAAAATTTGTTCCATAGGAGGCAAAGGAAAATTATCCTTTTGGTAGGCTTTATTAAGGTTTCGAAAGTAAATACAGATTCTAATATCTTCGTTCTTCTTTCTAACAGGGGCCATGTTGGAGACCCATTTGGAATGTCAAAGGGGAAAGATTATTTTGGCTTTCAATAACTTGTTGAGTTCGGATTTAATCTGATTTTCTAATTTGGGATGGATTTTTCTCAACTTCTGTTGGACTGGTTTTGCATTTTCCATCATTGGAATAGTATGTTGGATGATAGAAGTGTCATATGTTTTATGTTCATCATAGTTCCAAGAAAAAACATTTATGTATTGTCTCAAAAGACTAATATATGTTAAATTTTCTTCGGGAGCTAGGCCAAGGCCTAGGTTGACGTTTTGTGGTTTGGCATCAGTTCCCAGATTTACTAAATCGTAGTTCAAAGTTGAACTTTGGAGTTTTGAATTATTAGATATTTTAAACCGATCTTTCAAATCATAAAGGTCTTCTAGTTTGACTACCGACTTAGGTATAGCATTGTTAGTGCTATCTTGTTGCAATTTTCGGTCATGTTGGTCCTCGTCAATTATTTGATTGTTATAGGATCCTTCAGATGTGAGAGAACTCATGATGTCAGGATCGTCGTTGAAAATTCTCCAATTTGTGATGTTATTAGGAATAGAAGGTCTAAAGATTAATTCTATTGAGAATCTATCTGGACTAAAATCTTCTGAAGGGATAAGTTTAGAAGCTATGTTAGCTAAAAGGTCTGCACTTGCATTCTGGAGTCTGGGAATTGATGAAATGTTAAATGCTATAAAGTGCTCAGTCAGATCTTGAACTAAAGATTGATAATGTTTTAAATGACCTAATAGGAAATGTATCCTATTACGTACAGGTCTGACTACAATTTCAGAGTCTCTGAAAACTTGAAGGTATTTGACATTTAATCTGATTTCTTTGTACAACCCTTGGACTAAATCTTAATACTCTGCTATATTATTGGTGCAATCAAATTCGAGTCTGCAAGCTAACATAGTTTTATCTCCTTTTGGACTAACTAGCACGCATCTTGCTCCTGCTCCTTCGTTAGATTTAGAACCATCAAAAAATAATTTCCAAAATGAAGATTTATTTACAGGACTATCTAAAAAATTGATACATTTAGAACTATCTGTTTGAGAAAATTTTTTGACTTGAGATAAAATAGAATGTTGTAAGTAGGGTGATGTGTGAGCATTAAGATTTCCTAGGAAAGAATCTACTGAGTAATTGCCAATAATGCTATTGTTATATGCTACTAGTTCATTCTCTCCCTCTAGCTTCGTTACTATGTATTTCTCATGTCATTCTTGTTCAACTTTTATTTGATTTGATTTACCACTGTAGGGCAGCCGCATGTGCGACCAGTCAGCTGCGAAGTATCCATCGAGTTTTTTCTGCCCAATCCCTGCTAAGAATTAAGCCATAAAATTCTAGAATATCAGCAACTAAAATGTCGATAACTTGACATACCTTTGGGTTGGATGACAGCCTTATGGTAACCTGATTCAATTCGCCAGTTACCTCGACTTGTGATCGATCTAGATGGACTATGCGCACAAGAGACTTCTGTGGTTGAACATTCAATTTTGTACATATTGATTTTGGTAAAATATTCGATGAAGCTCCAAAATCTACTAAGCAATTATGTACATTTTTATTAAAAATTTCATAGGTAAGAAGAAAGGGGGGAGTATGAGATCTCGATCTTCCTCCAATTAATGCGTTGTCATTTGGATCAACCTTGTTAATCGCATTAGTCAGAGGTCTTCCCATGTCATGGGAAGCTTGAGAAATTACAACGGTAGGCAAAGGTGCAACTGGCACAGCATGTAATTCTTTCAACGGTATCTTTTTCTGGTGTTTTAATTTGCTCAATTTGTAAAGATTGATGTTGGTCTGAGTCTTCTTCATATCTTCTATGATATTGTACTCCATTTCATCCGAAATGACCAGTGTTTTAGATGGATTAGGGGAATCTGTTTGGACTAGGCTGGTTTGATTTGTTTTAGATGTTGTCTTCTTGGGTGCAACTTTATCCTTCGTTGTCGAGCTTGCGCTCTTTGGCTTAGGGGTAGTTTGGGGGGGATCAAGCTGATTTCTGCTTCGTGTACTAACTGGGAATGCTTCTTCATCCTCTTCTTATGGGAGGATGAAATCCCACATTCCTTGTAACTCTACAACTTCTTCTTCATCAGTTTGCCCTTCAGTAGTGGTTTCCTCTTCTTCTTCTTCAGACTTAGCGTTTGTAATAACGTTGGGGGGCTTTGAATCATTTGCGGGATTTCTTTTAAAATCTCTGTATGGCTTGTTGAAGAAGTTTCTGCCACTTGTTTTTTAATGTCGACCATCTTGTTAGACATGGTGTTCAAAACTTTTTGTAATCCTTCTAAATCAAAAGGATCTTTCGATTGCTTTTTCTTGGGATCTTCTTTGAATGTTACCTTCTTAGACTTCCGTTGTTCGATCTTGGTCTTCTTTTCAAGGGTTATAATCCATTTTTATACAACTATTTCTTCTCTCATATTTTCAACCAAAGTTGTCTTATTATCCCTATCCATGAAGATTGCTATATTTGATGGTAAAGCAGTAATGTACCATTCACTTCACACTTCTTCGTTGGGCTTGGAAGCGGTAGGGATTTTGTTTAATAGTTTATTGAAACGAGAATTGAAGTCTTTGATAGGTTCTTTTGATTGGGCCTTGAGGTTTGACAGGTCAGTAATCAATGTCGCAGTAGACCTATCATCACCAAACTTAGTGAGGAATTACTCCTCGAAGATGTCCCAACTAGTAATAGATCCAGAAGGTAATGAAAAATACCATGATCCGGCTATTCCTTGAAGGGTATATGGAAAAAGTTGAACGACAGAATCTTCGTCAGTAACTCCATTAAGATTTATGGATAACACAAAGTTATTTATATGCTCTTCCGCTAGCATGCCTTCTTCAGGATTGAATTTAGGCAGCCATTTTTCAGGATGGGTTGGCAGCTGACTCAAGGGCACAGGCATTAAGATTGCCCCTGGATTGTTCCATGGAGATTGAGTGATCGCTGATTTACTAACGGAGGGAAGTGGAGAAGATGATCCTTGAGGTTGAGAAGATGTGGATATAATAACTCCCGATGATTGAGAAGGAGATGTATAAGTACCAATAGGTTGGTGGACAATGATATGGAGTGGCAGAGTGGATGGTTGACTTCGTGGTGAGGAAGTTGAGATGGATGATGATGGTGAAAGAGTCTCGCTATTGGACCCTTTAGGTGATTTCCTTTCTCTCTTGCTAGTGGGTAGAGGTAATTCAGTTGGTTGAACACCAAGCATTTCGCTCTTTAATCTAGTTAAGGGATGAGCAGGGTTATACTGCAAAGTCACGCTACCTTGAGATTTATCAGATCTTTGAGGAGATATAGAAAATCGCTAAATTTTGTGAATCAGAGATTCGACTTTAGGCGGTTCAATAATAGATTGTTCTGAAATGCATGATGTTATCTTTTCCATGATGTGATATCCTTTAAGGAGTGATTTTGTCTTCCCTCATCACAAAAATTAAGTTTTTAAGATTTCGCAAAGGTCTTTTCTTAAGTTTAGGATGGTAAGTTTTATTTGAAAAGGAAATACAATCACTAATTGATGTTTTGAATTTTTGACTAAGGGTCCTCATTTATTTAGTATTAGTCACAACACTAAATACAAAAGGGGGTCGTTGGTGGCCACAACACAAGGATATAGGGTGAACTTCTTGGAAATATGTCCATTCTTGATGGTTATGTTCCGAGCTTGGTAGCTAATGTAGGCATTGGCTGTAGCTAATCAGGGTCCTCCCAGGATGAGAGGATACCCAGTGAGCTTTGCCTTTGGCTGGAGAACTAAGAAATCAATAGGGTATTCCCAATAATTAGCGGAGACCATCACATCTCCCACAATCCCCTTAGGGGTCACGGTGGAGCGGTCTACTAGGTGCAGCACCATCGTGGTCTTCCTCAAGGAGCCCTGGAGGTTAAGTTTGAGCACGGTGTCCTTCATCAACACATTAATGGCAACTCCTAGATCATTCAAGGTATGTGGTACCATTGTGCCATTGACGTGGACATCAACTACAGGGCTTCCAGGATCCGGATATTTTGGATAGATTATCTGCCCCAACATCAGGTTGGAAAATGGTCCTATGACATTAATGGTTGGGGCATCTCTCTTGTGCCTTCCTGGATGCCTAAAGCACTTCTATTTGATCAACCTATTGCAAATAAGCACATATTTTATGGTTTGTAGAAGTGTTTTCTTCACACATAAATCTTTCAATTCTCCCAGTCTCTTCTGGGGTAGGTTTGATTGTCATGGATGGTCTCTTAGAAAAGGGTGGATTTGCTTTAGGTTTGCTTTCCTCATTATCTTCCTCAACCTCCTTGGGTGGAGGCTGGCTATCTAGGAGAACTTTCCTAGATCGCAAGTTTATTTCATGAATCTCTGCAGCATAAGTTGGGCATGATGGTTCCCCACTATACACTTATTGAGTCTGTTTGTTGTTCGGGTTCAGATTTGGTTGGGGAAGCATTTGGGGTTGCCTTGGTGGAGTAGAAGGTAACGGTTGTGGTTGGGCAGGTGGTGAAGGCAAAAGAGTGGGAGGAAAGTTGTATTGGGGCCTCCACCCTTGATGAGATGCATTCCATTGAGGTTGCACCTGAGCATAGGGTTGAAATGAATGCGCGCCTGGTTGGGCATGGTATTGAGATGTGAAGGACCAAGGAGGAGGTGTGGACCAGGAAGGATGGGTAGGGCTGCCCCAAGAAGGTATGGAGGTTACTTGGTTGGGGTGGTAGTATGCCTGAGATGTCCCTTGCATGCCTTGGTGGTATGGTCTAGGTCCATGTGGCCTCCTTTGGTTTATGTAATAGATCTACTCATTGACTCCTTCAGCCCCTTGGTATACAGCTTTAAGACTTGACAAGGAAGGGCACTTATATGTAGAATTATTTTCTTCAAAGACTGAACAAACCTCTATAGAGTTCAATGGGAATTCATTCCTAAGATGCCTCCTGGTGCATCTAGGGCAAAAAATGGCCAAAGCCCTCTTTGCTTCCTCTTGTTTTCTTTTGATATGTAAGGTTTCCATTAGCATGGCAAGAATCTGTAGCATCTCACTCTTGAATTCTTCCAACATGCTTCCAATTTCCCCTTTAATAGATGAATTGGAAGAAGAGGTACTGGCTATGGGTTGACCCCACCTACCTTTTTTTCTGGTTGCTCTAGAATGGTTTCTAAAAATAGTCTGTATGTCCTCATAGGATAGTTGGTAAATGTCTCCCTCGGCTAGTAGATGGAGGGTGTCTAGAAGGTCTTCTGGAATTCCCCTAAGCAAGACCAACTTCAGAGATTCAGGGTCAAGTGTACACACGGCCCTTTTGTAATTAAGCTGGAACCTCTCTTCATAGTTTTCCAGGGACTCATCACTTCCTATGTTCATTCAGAAGATTTCTTCTTTAGTATCTTTTGTCCTACAATAGTTTGGATGCTTGTTGTTAAAGGCCTGCTGCATCTAAGCCCAAATTGTGATGTTATTGCCAGGTAATCCCATGAACCAACGCAATGTTGTATCCTTGAGGGTAGAAGGGAATAGTTTTAACTTTTTCTCGTCTTTTGTATCGTCATAACTTTGATAAATGACAATGAACTCAAACAAGAAGGTGTCAGGATCTTCTGTAGTCAGGCCATGGAAGTGAGGTAGGGCTGAAGGACTTATATTTTTCATTTTGGTGTCCCCATCGGTCTCCAAAATGGGAAAGGTACCCTCTATTCTTTCTCCATTGCCCCTAGCTTTTTTGTTTTCAACCATTGGCTCCAGAGGAATGTTTTCTTCTTCTTCTTCCCCTATAGGTTCTTCAAATATATCTGGTTGTTCACCTAAGGATTCTTCTTGATCGTAGCCACCGAAGAAGAGAGAAGGTTGGCTATGTGAGGCAATGGGGGTGTTGGGCAAAATGTTTCCCAAATTATCTCTATTACTACAAGGCATGAAAGGAAATATTTTTCGCTGGTTTTTGTTTCTTTTCCCCACACTAATAGTACATGCAGAAGTTGAAATTGATAAGCAAATTGCAACTAGCTGAAATGAACTTGCCAAATGGAAATTTGCAAAATTTAAAGGGATGCAAGGAAGTGCAGAGTTGAAAGAAAAGAAATTACTATTCTAATTTTGTTGAGTTGAGGCTTCTGTGATCCATATCAAGTTTATGAGAGATTTTTCGGCGTAAATCACAAGATCTCTCATTTGTCGACACGTTTTGAACCAACTAGCTTTGCCTGATAAATAGCTTAAGCAGAGCCTCCAATAGCTAACTAGGCCACTTTTGCTGAAATGAAATTTGTAGAATTGAAAAGGAAAGCAAGGAAATGCAGAACTAAAAGAAAATCAATGACTAGTCTACTTTTTCTAAAATAAACTATTAGCAAAATGTTGCAAGAAGAAATAGAAGAAAGCAGTAATCACATAATACTTTGATGCTTCCCTAGCAACGTTGCCAAAAAGTGGTGAGCACCAGTATTGCAGCAAGAATGCTGCAACTCCTGTATTGCCAACTTTACTTTTATCGACCTGGTAGTTCGTAACAAACTTGGAAGCGTCATTGTTGTATGCACAAGTACTAGTTCTCACTACAGGTTGTCACTTGGTTAGCCGATGCAAGATCACTAGGAGCTCAAGCCAACTTCTATAGATCTCAGAAGAAGCTCTATGTGTGATGAAAGATAAATATTACTATACAAAAGCTATTCTAATTGTAGAAAGGAAACAAACTGGAATGTAAAACAAGACCTAATGAACCATAATTAACAAGCTAATTCTACTTTTGCTAGAAACACTATGAAAAACATGAAAGCAATTCCATTACCTACTCATGAAATAAAACAAGACCTAACCATGCTATTTCTGGAAGTAAATAAGAAAAAAACATATTTTTGGATTTTTATGTGTTTTTATGTGAATTTGACATGTATCTAATTTATTGTGTGTGAGTGTGACAGTAAACAAGTGGCGTTAAAGGGTGGTTTTGGAGCTTGGGAGGATGGAATATCATGTGGATGGGTCCTAGGGGGCCTTAGGTGGCCTTTTGGAGGCTTTTCTCAAACTCGGCCTTCAAAAGAAAGCCTACAAGAAAAACTATAGGAGTACACACAGAAGCTACACGAGGAAAATAGGGAAACTATAGGAGACCTACAGGAGAAGGCTGAGAGGAATTTCTGCTATTTTGAGGGTGTGAGAGTAGGTGGAAAAGGTGGAGGAAGGTTGGGGTGAGGTGTTAGGGTGCCTAAGGTCTACCATGAACCACCAAGACAGAGAAAGATGACTGGGTTTGCTCAAGGAGAGAGGAAGAAGTTCTATGAAAAGTGAGGGAAACTAGGGTGGAATTGAGGTGAGGTTTGTGAGACCTGTAGGGCATGGATCAGATGGGGGATGTGATTGCTGATAAGCTGGCCTACTGCTGGAAGAGATCTGCTGCATAGAAACTGATAGTCAACCAAGAAAATCAACCAACAAATGAAATGAGTGCATTTAGGAAAAATAGAGTTTTGCATTAAAATGGTCTAAACTATGGTCTATGAAAGGAAATGCTAAGAAATGTTGTAGGAAAGGAAAGCATGAAAGTGGACTATTGAAAATCAAGAAGTGAGCATGATAAAGGAGATTGGAAGCAAAGCAAAACTGGACTATTAATCTACTACAGAGCTGCAAACTCTAGAAGTTATATGAAGGAGGGAAATATGTGTTTTTGGGGTAGCAAGAGGATCTTTGCCTCAAATCATGGTCCTAGAGGGAGGAAAAGTGGCCAAGGAACTATTGCTAGCCTTTTGAATCTTTTATGATTGCTCCTTAACCTACTACAGAAAGCAAAATTGGAAGAAAACTACTAAATCATCAAAAGAAACCTATTCTTAACCATAAAAGAAATACATCTAACAACAAATTGATCTACAAACTAAAGTAAGCATACAAGTACAAGTAAAGAGAAGCTTGGCTGCTTGGATTGGGCCCTAACCCAAGAACTTCAGCCCTTTTAGGTAACTCAGTGCTAGCTCAAAAATAATTCCATCTTCATTATCAAAAGAATAGTAAGATTACATAAAACTGTCAAATAATAATAAGCTCGAAATTTGAGAAGAGTTTACATAAGCAAAAATATGACCCTAGTGAGGCCCTAGGCCTCTCTACTTATACATATGAAGCTACTAACAACTTCCTTAAAATCAGGGAGGCTTGGCTCCCAAAACTCGAGATAACTATCAGTCATCGTCCACTTGCTCAGTTGCCTTCTAGTGCATGATTCGACTACTTGTACTCTGAGATGAATGAAGGGGATTTCGAAGTGAGGAGTAATAAATGAGGGGGATTCCCTCCTATAAGTCTTCTCCTCTCTCTACTTTGAGTTATTGCTGCAGTTTGGCCATTAACTCCTTGACTTTGACCTCGAAATCCATCAATAATCTGCATTAAATACATGTTAGACCACATGGCATAATAACTAACCCAAATCACTCTATAAGCATAAATATAATCAAAGAGTCATACAATAAGCTAAGATAATGGTTGATTTGACTAGGTTATGAGGTAAAATGAGCCCATATAATTACCCATTTATGAGGCTCATCAAGCTGATCACTCTGCCAAGGATTGCAATTATTAATTAAAGTGTGAAGTACCAAGAAACAATCTAGTTTATAATTAAATCCCATATGATTTATGTTTAGATCAAATGAAAAGGATTTATCATTTGTATCATTTAACTTAGAAATGATTATAACCCCTTCCAACTTTAACTAAATCACTGAAAAAAATCTAAAAGATGATTTCTAAAGCAAATTCCAAGTCCAGACCATAAGGGAATATATAACAGATGATAATATTATTTTTAGAACAAATTAAAATGCATATGGACCAAATCTACTAAGAAATATCACATTTTCTCTTTGAAGTTCTTGAAATCGTAGAAGAAATTCATCAAATTTCTTCAATGTAAGTTCTGATCATCAAGTTTTGGAGTTATAACTTCATTGAGCTACGATTTTCCAGAAATTTCCCAACAAATCCTCTGAATTTGTACATGAACATCCAAAAATTGCTTGATCCTCTCTTCCTTTTGCAGCTAAAGCTATTCCAAAGGTGGTGTAAAAGAAGCAAGTTGTTCCTTTAGGGTGCCTACAAGATTTCAAGCTAGAAATACAGAAAACACATTTACTAACCTAAGTAGCTAAACAAAAGAGAAAGTTGCAAGATAAAGAAGAGAATGGATGCACTATAAGTGTGCATAGAAAAAGTGATGATTTTGTTGATGGTAAGAAAAAAAGTTTGCAAATATATTAATGAGGAAGTATAACATATCACATCTATCTTCATCTATGTTCTTCCATATGATACTACATTACGGTGTTCCCTTTGCAACATCTAGTGCAATTGCTAGTTATATTTTATTACAACACCATAATTTATCAATATAACATGCCCATAAAATCATAACCCGTTTCATAATATTCTTGAATACTCCATAAAGTAAAATTCCTACCATGCACCTATTAATTATTGAAATTAAAATTAAAATTTTGGAAGCCTTGTTAAAAAATAGGTACTCCAACTGGTGTGTTTATTTTGAAATAGGGATTCAAAAATTATAATTTAATTATTAATAATTATGTCAATAGGGTGTCTATTTACGAATATGTATTCCATACTTTTAATTTAATTATTAACAATTATTTGGTGGATGGTAGGAGCATTCTAAAAATATTTTTAGTAGTAATCACAAATTGAAGATTGACATTTATCTAGAATGCAGTTATGCCCTTTTTGCTCTAAATTAAATTAATTAATTAAAAAATTTCCATATGAACATGAGTTATAGTTTTTTAAGCATGTGGTCTTAGTAAGTAAAATGGGGGTGAATCTCCATGGTTAAGAATCTTCTTATGCATTTTTTTAAACATTCATATGTTTAACTCATATTAATTTGTTTTATAATTAATATAATAATAGATAATCAAAATATAGTATAATTTACTTATTTTTTATGATTTTGTTTATTTATTTTTTATTTTGTGTGATATGTATCATGAAGTAAATTTTTTAATGTCTATCTATGTCTATAGTTTTTTTAACTTATATGGATGTGCTAGTTATTAAATAGATGGTAGGGATTTAAGCTCAGTGGCTTATTCTTAAACATTCTTAGTAGTAACATTCTTAGTAGTAGTCACAAATCAAAAGTTGACATTTATGTTAAAAGTAGTTATGCTATTTTATTATATTCAATAATTAAAAAAATCTAATGACTTTTTGGACACGTTAGTAAGTCATGATATTGTAACACTGTCTATTTCATGGTAAAATATTTCCATGTTACATGATTTTTAAATCTATATATGTTTAACTCATATTTATTATTTTTATCATTAAAATTAATAATAATAATTTAGATTAACGTTATAATTTAGCTATTTTTTATGCCTTTTTTTAACATAAGAAACTAAAGTGTTTTTTATCATTAAAATTAATAATAATAATTTAAATTAAAGTTATAATTTAGTTATTTTTTATGTCTCTTTTTTTTTTAAACATAAGAAACAAGTGTATTTTTTTTGGGAGAATGAGAATTTTGTATTTTTATGCAATGTCACATGGCTTGGGTTTGAGTTCGGGTTCGGTAATGATTAGGTTCGATTTGAGTTCGAATTGTTTGATGAGATTCGTGTGAGGTTCACCATTGAGTTCATGTGTGTGTGTGTATATATATATATATATCATAAATTATAGGATAAAATACTAAGAAATCAAGATGACTAAACATCAAAAATGTTATCACAAACATGGAAACTACAAGGATAAAATACAAGCTTGAGTTGTGACATGAGGTTATGAGTTTTGATCTAAGGACTTGGTCAATGGATATGAGGTTTGATGAGGTTCGCCGAACTTTAAAAGAAAATTAAGGTTCGCCAAAATTTGAACCTCAAGGTTAAAGTTCGACGAACCTTGTGACATAGTTTATATGCAAGTTTGCATGTGGAAAGAAATGAATCCCTTATGTAGTACATATCTATATCTTAAAAAATTATTCCTCAACCCTCCTATCCAACAATACTACAAGTTTTTCTAGAGGGATTCCAAACTTGACAACAAAAAAGGGTTTTGTAGGTATATACGTTACAAAACTGACCCAATAAAACACATTTTTTACATTTCATTATATAACTGATTGATAATGTGGCACTTCATAATTGTGTAATTCCAATCCATTTAGTTCTGAGGAATAAGAAAATATTTGATTTTTCCATAGTTTTTAAATCATCCAACCTTAATTTACACCTTTCATTAGCACATAAGTCCATGTTTTATTGAGATCAATTAGGGAGAACATGGAGATATGATATTGAATAAAATACTTTCACTGCTTTCCTAATTCTTTTCATATAACTTTTAATGTTTTGACCTTGAGATGATATTTGAGCAAATATTGATTAAGGAGTGAGTCTCTCAAAACAATGAGAAATGTTACATGTTCCTCTTTTAACTTACTAGATCTAGTGGCAAAGCTCATAAGCTTCATCTTTGATTATTTGTCATGCATCACCCCATAAATACTTTATGGCTTTAACTACCAACCATCAAAAGAGGTTTATTATGACGTAATTATTTTGATTTTATCAACGTTTTCTCGTCATGAAGGAAATAAGAATGTCTAAAATTTAAATCATAAGAATTCGACTATGAATAATGAATTTGTGGCCTGAACCACAATGTGTGGTTCATGTCCCTCCCTATATTATTTAATAGTGGCACAAAATCACCATCATTATCGTACCCACGTAGCCATTTCCCACGAAGGAATAATGAATTCGAATATGAATAATGAATTTGTGGCATGAAACCACAATGTGTGGTTCATGTCCCTCCCTGTGTTATTTAATAGTGGCACAACGGGGGCACTGCCTACGGGGAATCACTGTGCAGTCAAGACATCTCTGTCTGATTGCACCAATTGCCTTAATAACGCCTGGAGCGCCATCTTGAGCATGTGCAACGATGCCATCGCTGCTCAGATTCAATACGTTGACCAATGCTTCATTCGCTACGAGCAGTACAGCTTTTAGTATCAATCCTAAAACCCTAAGGAAACTCTCATCTCTACAGGGATATTGCTTGGGTGCTTGTTATTGGGCTGGTATCATGGTATCTACCTCCTCTTTTCATGAATATTCTATATTGTTATAATTCCGAAGTTCTGTGTTTACTGTAGTTTTCCCATGTAAGATTGAGACAGAGTTAAATAAGAGTCATTATCATCAAATTGTTATGGATATTTTTTATAGAATTTTGATTAAGCATTTAAAAATACATGGTGATTAAGCATTCAAAAATACAATTTAAATAATGAAAATATTTTATTTTTCTTGTATCATGTAAGATCTGTATTTAAGATGGATCCCTCTGGCTCATGTTAGATATGTATTTAAGATGGATCTATGCTGGTCTATTTCATTTGCATCACTTAATTACTTTTGTTTTCATGTTACCAAAATAGGTCTCATCTATGGTGCATGACTTTGAGGTGTAGACAAGTTGATTTGAGTGGGATTTAGTTAATACCTAACTCAAACTTCATAGAGAGGGGTTAAATATAACTTAGTTTTGTGCATGGTTATTTTTAGTTTTAGTTTTTCCTTCTCCTTGTCTTGTTGCCAATATTTCTATTTCCATGGAGCTACTACAATATTGTAAAATCCCTCAAAGTATGACTTTCATATTGACTTAGTTATTTATATACAAATCGCATATCATGGGTAGATCATATATTTTTGTTAATTTAAAATGAATAATGATTTTTTTACACAACAGATATTATAGGCCTAATTAGGTTAGGTGGAAAGTCATTTGATTTCATTTTATGTTTATATACAAATCTCATATCATGGTTAGTATTAGATATTTTGTTAATTTAAAATGAATAATGAATTGTTTGGGAGACTAGAGATATTATCACCTCATTATGGGTGTTGCAAAGTCATTTGAACATGAAAAGTGAATTTCTAGAGCATTTTTGGATTAAGCATGAGTGTAAATTCATCTTAACCCTTAGCCACCTAAGAAAAATTAATAAAAATAAAATTAATAAAAACAATTATTTATTTTATTTTATTTTGACCAAGTTAGAATTTTTACACAACATCACATTACATTACATTATGGTACACATTTCTACCATACTGGATTGGAGACATTATATTATGTTATACATCTCTACCATACCGGATTGGAGATGCCTCTATACACAATGATATATCATACCATGTTAAAATTACATACTAACACATCCACATTAGTAAATGTGGTTGATATATGTTGAAGGCATCATTTTCCATCATTTACATGTCAATCAACTTTTGTAAATGAGGCCAATCAATCAACATAATTTAATATTATTTATTACTAACACATTAGTAATATGTTAATTACATGGTTAATAACATGTGTTTATGAATATGTACTTCCTATCACAAATTGAAATTCAAAATGATCAAGACCTATGTAGAATTTATAAGCTGCAAATCCTATAAAAAGTGATAGATGATCTACCAAGCATATATTCGTTACTAGTAATAGAGAAATAGAGGAATGGGTCTAGGTTTGCAATCCTAAGAAGGCATGGGAAGGATTGGACCACAACTTAAGTTTGGGAAAAAAATTGGCAAGTTTAATAGGAAAAATTCAATAAACCTCATTGCAGCCATATTGGAAACTACATTCTCTATATTTCTTATAAGTTTCTTTCCACCAAGTGTACAGAGATAACAATAAAATTTTAAATGAGTATTACCATACAACATTAAAGTATTGGAAGACAATTCCCTCATTTCCAAAAAATCTATGTCTAGAAACTGAAAACCTAGCTTTATAGATACATTTTAGCCACAAAATCAATTCTTATGTTCATACATTTTGAACAAAGGAAAGAAATCCAGGAAGTAAAAACCCAAAATGGGTGAGTTCAACTAATTTTTAAAAATGATGTCGATAGGAGATATATTTAAGAAAAACTAACCTAATAACACCAATTATAAAGAGAGAGAATTTAGGAGGAAACAAGAGATACTTAGATATAATTTAAAAAAAAAGATGGAGAGGAAACTACCAAGTACCTAGAATGGGTTGGAGATTTAATTTTTTTAAGGAAGAACCCTATGAGGGTTTGCAATAGCAACAATCTGAAGTGTGACATTTCTTTCCTCCATTACCACAAAACATAACAATTTTCCATCTTTTGATCTTATGGTTTCCTTTATAAAAGAAGGTTGAATCATCAAGTCAAGGCTCAAAGGGAGGAATAGATCAAATATCTAAATAAAACTACACAAAGTTGAAAAGTAGCAGAGCATATAATCTGTAAATAAATTTAAACAAAAAGGTAAAAAGACAAATTAGATAAAATCTTGTGAAACCAAATTAAAATTCCTCGGTAGATCAAACTAGAATGATTTACAAGCATGGGTCATATCATAGAAGTTGTATATATAAATAAAAAGAGGTGAGTGACATGTACCATTATGGAAAGAAACTACTGATCTCCATTCAAAAAAGTTATTTGAGAAGACCAACCATGACCATTTCAAATCACAACAAAAGTTCAAATCTAGGAAGTTAACATGCCAATACCTCCTAGCATCCCAAATCCCACTTCAACATCAGCAAGAATGAATGGAGCATGTAATTGGAACCCTCAAGATCCCTGGGCGAGGATGGGTAGACTACAAGGGTTGGAATCAAAATAGAAAGAATTTGGTTTCATAAATAATTGAAATCAACATTGCTAAAGAAGTTCAAATAATCTATATGTTGGAAGTAATTCTTCCATGACTTCCAAGTTGTCCTGAGTTGTATTGTGTGAGTTCCTAGGTTAATAGGTATACTAGCTATTTTAGTAATCTAGATCGACCATTCTCAGATCTAGAAAGATCATGTATTCCTATATATGTAATGTCTGTAAGATTAATAAAATATTGTGTTGGGTGTTGTGTTTAATCAATATCTCACTCCCTTTCATATTTCTAACATGGTCTCAGATCCTGTTCTATCTTAACTCCCTCAAGGGAGAGCCAGGAAGATGAGAAGTCCTTAAATTTTATTCCTCTATAAATAAATTAGGGTAGGAGATTATGTTGTGCGAAGTCTTTGTATGGATTTGTAAATCTGTTTGTTTTGTTGTTTTAGGTGGCATAAAGTCTTTCATCATGGTCATTTTGGCTACCCTTCATCTCTACTCGTCATATCTAGTTAAAGAGATTAATCCCATATTAGAGCCATGGATTTGGAGAAAAAAACTCGCCAAGTGTTGCAGAGTATTTTTGTATGCGAAGGAGCCCACTGAGATGAGTTTTGTATCGAGTGCACCATTAGATTCGAAGTCCATAGGCTTTATATCTAGATATATTTTTTAGACATAACTGAAGCATTTCTGATTGAACATTAGAGGACGCACAACATATGCACAACATATGTTTCCTTATTCAAGCCAACGATCTCTACACAACCATGAGCTAGCACATGCCATCACTCGATGCACGCAATACAATTGGTAATCTAATATGCAGTTCCTTGTCTCGCATCATTTTTTCGATGTCAGAACCCTTAATGTATGGATCAATGTGCTCTAAATAAAGAACCAAAAAAATTGTCGTGTGTGATAGCTTCTTTACACGCAAAAAGGTGCTTTTCCTAAATTTGTGATAGCCTCAATTTGTAAAGGTGTGCATGATAGCCTTCTTTTTGTTTGTTTATGAAGACTAATGCATGCATGGTTTAAGGAGACATAAGGGATTAAAGATTAAAGTTTTTAATGGTAAATTTTTCTGTGGTGAAAAAGTTTTTATGGTGGGTGAAATGAAGTTGTGGTGATTAGTTGGTATGTAAAAAAAAGGAAAAAAAAGTTGTTGGCAAAAATCAAATGATGGAGAACCACCAAGAACAAGCCCATTATTCAATAGATTAATGTGACCCGTCGTAGTTAATATGTCACCAAACACTTAATATTACTCACAAATAAAATGATTATTTGTTAAAAGGTTGAATTGTAATTATGGATATATGACAAATCAATATATTTCCTCTTTGAGTCTATTTTTCTCTATTTTTTCATGTTTCTCCCATTTTAATGATTTGTTAATGTGATCACCATCAAACATTAATGGAGCTTCTATATTTATTTCAAGAACTCAAACTCACAACAAAAATTATTCATTAAAAAATTATTTTTCAACCATACACACTCCAACATGTCTTTGTTATCTTTAAAACTCCTTAAGTGTTTTCATGTATCTCTAGGAAAAAATTCCATCTACAATTCGCCACCCCAACTAATTGAATATGTTCAACCAAATGTATCATAATATGGTGTTGAGTATCCAAAACACTAGTGGGCATCTTTTTCAAAAAAATATAACATTTTTTAATATTTCATTGTGTCATATAGGGATGGTCCTAGCATGTATTTCTTTGATGTGATCTATCCAAAGTCAAGATGTCCCTTGATAGTTAGTAATTTTAGAAAATTTTCCATACATTTTAATGTAAATCCTTATTGTCGATAAAAATTATACAAATAACCTCAAAAACACAAATAACCATCCAATGACTCAATACAAATATTGTATGAGACTAGTGAATTGACGTATACTGATTTGACTTACATTTTAACCATATGATTTCTCCCATTGGCTACATTATAGTAAAAATATTACAAGGGTTAGAGTTAAACTTGGGATTCTCACATATGTTATATCAAAATGACATTAATAAATAGACCTTTAACAAATTATGGTCATCTTGCACGACCGGGTTCGACAATCACTCTCATGAACAGTCATATCATGTTAGTGATCTAATATTTTGAATCACCTTGTTCAAAATCTCTAAGTCATCCTCAGAAATTATCCATGGTCAAAAAGGATAAAAAAAAATTGGGCTATTCACATACATAGTTTCTTTTTGTCTTAAAACTTTCTTTGTATTCAACACAAACCCATCTCTTTTATGCATTTTTATTACTGGGAGTTTTTTTGTTTGATACACATTATTCATCAAGGTTTTCCCACCTTAATGAAATATTATGAAACATATTCATTGAGGCTAGAATTTTTCACTATCTATGAGGTCGATTATGGTGAAGTAGGACTCTGAGCCACTAAAAGATCCATCACATTATTGACCTTTCCTCTAGATTGAGATGTCAATATTCATCCAAGTTTTTAAGGTTTTGGCCTCAACATATGTTTCTTTAAAGCAATTATTGGAGAAGTCAAGTATAGTCTTGATGTTCTTACACTTTTGATAAACTTATTCATTATATCATGACGTTGGACATGAAGGACCTCTTGAAGAAATTATTCAATCACATTTTGAATAAGAAGTTAAATTAAAATATATTGTATTAATTCTTTATCTAATACTATTAAGGTAGCCGTCATCCATGTTTTGGTAGGAAGATAATAAAAAACAAAAGAGGGTTGAAGGTTCATATAAAAATATTTACAATGCATGTTAATAGGCATAAAGAGGAACACCTAAACATCTAATATGGTTATTATTAAACAAAATTCATGTCTTTAGAACTTTCAAAGGGAGTTATAACTCTAGTTGGTGACTACTCATGCATTTACCACCAAAAAAAAATTCATGGTTCAAGAAGATATTTTTCTTGTTCATTAAATGCCTAGAAGTTTAAGGAAAATGTTTTATGTGGAATTGTATGGATATTTCCTTGTGAGGTTGTAGATGCCTCATCCTTCCAGAATATGATCATACCAATACATATGTAAAAAAAAAAAAAAAATGTCTATGAGAAATAGTAAAGGAATTGGATTGAACATACAAAATTTGTTTCTTTCTATGTTATTAATACCCTATTACTCTATCTCTAAATATTGTACAATTATGATCCCTTATCTCTAGGTACCATGGATTAAAATGTCCCTAGTTAGTTGATGTGCTAATATATGGGTTTGAGGTCAAGGAATAAAGGAATACGGTGATCTCCTTGTTCCTCCTAATAACTAGTATCAAAGCACCAAGTTGTTGGTTGCTTGTGGTGGGATAGAATTAGAGGCAATCAAAGGAGTTATACCTCCAAAAATATCCATTACTACAAGTGTTGGTGAAGGAAACATGTAGGCTACACCCGTCAACTCCCTTACTTCTACCTTGATTAGTAATTGAGACTTACAAGATAGAGGGGTACTACATCACTAGTAATTCCCATCTTCTCATATGTATGGGGATTAATTGAGTAGCACTAGGTTATTTCTTGAGTTGGGTCATGTTGAACATGGAGACAATGGTGCTAAGTGACATGGGTGAGATTAATGCGGCCAATTTCACCCTATGGAAATCAATGTTGGATGATATACTGATTTTGAACAATAAGTATTTTCCAATTGAGGGAGTAGAAAAGAAATCCTCGTCAATGGCATATGAATATTGAAATAAGTTGGGTAGGAAATCCATTGTTATATTATGGAAATGCCCAATAGAGAATATCTACTTCCATGCATCTAGTGAGAAGACATCATATGGTATTTGGTAAAATACACATGATGTGTATGGGAAAACATGTCATCAAACAAATTTTACTCAATGAAGAAGCTCTATAACTCAATATGAATGATGATACTCTTGTTTAAGAGAATTTAAATGGATTTAATATAATTACCAATTAGTTTTTCTCCAAAAAAATGTTATGGATGATGAAATTAGAGCGATCCTACTTATGTGCTCAATGCCAAATAGTTGGGAGAATTCAGAGATTCAAAGATTCAGAGCATGCTCTAGTTCGTAATTCACAACAAAATCGAGTTCAGACCATGCTCTAGTTCGTGAGCAAGACCTTCATGGTCAGGATCGTGGTGCTACAAGAAAAAGATTCTACAGGAGCCTTGCCCTTCTAAGAAGATTTATGATCCCCTATCGTGACCCGTCTTTGATTTATCTGGTAATTGAAAAATGTGAGTCCCTTTAAATTTCCACTCTCACCTGTGTATAATAGATTAGAGGAAATGAAAAATAACAACAGACTCGTCATTGTAGACTTTCATTATTCGTTATAGGTAGGAATTTAAAGATATTCAATGGACAAAACATAATTTAAAGTGTTAAACAATGTATGGGGTTAGACAAAGTATATTCAATGGCTCTAACATAATTTAAATGGTTAGACAATGTATGGGGTAAGACAAAGTATATTCCATGGCCCTAACATAATTTTGAGTAGGACAATATTGAAGAATGAAGGGATAAAGGAGTTCAGTAAAGAAGTCATTTTCAAAGTGAAATGAAATAAATAAGGCCAAAAGAATATTTTAATTAAAAAAAATTGGAAAACATATGGTAAAAATGCAATAGAGTAATTTGATATTTAAATTTTCAATTCAATGAAAAAGTCATCTTCATATTACTAAAAGTTTTCTGTAAATTATTTTATAAATTATAGTGATTTATTTTGGAATTATTTTATAAATTAGGGTAGTGATTTTTGAAGTATTTTTTTCTTATTTTTAAAATCTTATTTATTATTGACCAACTAAAAATTCAAAAGTCATTATTTTTTGTTCAATTTTGTTCATGTAGAAAGATTGATTTCTCCTTATTTTATTTTATTCACCTCCATGCATCTCCATTTACTTCTATTGATGATGAGTTTTTTTTACAAATCTCCATATCTAATTTTATATACAACTTCCATAATGTGATTGAAAACAAGTGAGTTTTTGAATATTAAGACTATTAATCTTGATTTTTTTAAATTTATTAAAAAATGGATTTTTAGTAATGGTAAGAGGAATACACCTGAATTGTGTTGAATTTTAGATAACCTAAATTTTTTGAATGGAATCCAAAATCTCAAACTTAGTAACTATGATGTATTAAAATGATATAATCATTCATCGAGTTTTTTTAAACATGCATAAAAATTCCAACATAAACAATGATTAACATGAGTACATAACAATTGATTTTGGGTGCCAAAAATTCCACTAATTATTTTCCTCACTTTACAAATATTCCACTTGGGAAACTCTTAACATTGATTTTAGATGTTCATTACATCTTTAAAGGGAAAATTAATAAATATGACTCATTGATTGTAAATTTTCATTTAGAATCAAGGGCAGTCTGAAGATTTTTCTTTTAAGGTTAACATAATCTTAGTTTTCTATGGACATGATCAAATTTTTATTTGTTCATTTGATTTAAAAATAAATATTTTTTTCTAAATCTTTGATATTTCTTATTACGTGCTATTAACTTCCCAAGATTTCTTCCCATGATTTCTAGATCTCAATAAAAATTCCCTTTCAACAGTCCAAAAATATTCATTCTCATTCTCCCATGACCTCACTATATTCCTTCTCATTTGGAAAGGTCAACTTTTTCGTTTAAAATATAGCATTATTCATTAGAATATAGAAATAAACAATATGAAACCACCTTATATATGGGCTTAAAAAAACATTTTTAGTTTAGAAAAATGTCTTCAAGATCCATCACATGAAAGTATTATTTGCCTACCTATTTCAAACCAACTAATTTGGTTCATCATCAAGAAGATAAGATGAACCACATTAGTTGGCTCCAAACACATCAACAAAATAATACTTTCATGTGATGGATCGTTAAGGCATTTTTATAAACAATTCTACTCACATAAGCCTTATACATTCAGATAAAAATTTTAGTATGATGAATCCATAACATTAGTACACTCTCAATTCTACTTCATCATTGACATTTAATTAACACTTACATTTACATCGTCATCTTCTTAACTCAATGAAATAATTGTAAGAGGTACATTTTCTAAATGTTTTGATTCCCTTAATTCTGCTTCATCACTGACATTTAATTCACACTTACATTTACATCATCATCTTCTTGAATCAATGAAATAATTGTAAGAGGTACATTTTCTAAATGTTTTCATTCCCTTTGTTGTACAAGGAATAAGAAATCTACTATTTTTCTCAACAACATAACCATGGGAGAGGACTTATTCACAATGTTGTATCAGCACAAATGGTTTGGCCTAAGATGCTTGCATTTTGTTTTCGCCTTTCAATGGGATAAAACTCATTAACTGGGTTATGTCTAATAGATCTCCTTATATTAAAATAATATAACTTGTGATATTTAAGGGTCACTCATCTAAAGGGCATATAGTCCAACTCAACTATCTATTCAATGGTGCTAACACATTGAAGTTATTCTTCTATTGGGGTTTTATCTAATGAGCTCACACAACTTGTTTGATCAAATGTAACAAATAGTCCATAATCACACGTTTGCTTGACACACTTTCCTTTCTCAAATCTAAAACTAGCATTTCCACTAGATGTTGCAAAGAGAACCTCCTAAGGCATATGAAAGAAGAGCATAAATGAAGACAATTGTGATATGTTATCTAAATGTTGCCTAGTTTGGAACTATTTCCTTTAAGGCATATGAAAGAAGAGCATAAATGAAGACAATTGTGATATGTTCTCTAAATGTTTCCAAGTTTGGAACTGTTTCCTTTAATAAACTATATAGAATGTGCCTGCAATGACTCATAACATTTGAATATGTCCTTTTTCCCTCCACTTATTTCTATTTTTATACTTAAATAAGTGTAGAGATAACACTTGTGATTTTACATTCACATTCTGATGTATGGCAAAGTCTATGAGGTTCAAATATTCAAGATCATTTTACGTTGTTCATACACAAGTCCAATCTCTTTTACAAAAAGGCATAACAAAAATAAAACAATAAAAACAAAATATACCAAAATTTTCGAAGAAATAAAATGCATTTCCAATAAGCCACTAGGAAAAACTATTAAACATGAGCTCTATCAATGCCATATTCTGCCTTTATGGCCAAAAATAGGAAAAACTATTTGAGTGAGAACAAAGTTGATATCTTTGTGTGTTCTTGATAAAGCCCGGAAGGAAGCATCAAGTGCAAATGAACAAACATAGTTAATGAAGCATCAAGTGTAAATGAACAAACATAGTTCATGCATGAAAGGCTCTCAAGTTCCTTTTTGTTGGATTTACAAAATATACCTATTTACAATGCAATAAGTAACATGTATAGCGAAATAGGAGGAATTTCTTATTTTCGAACACAAATTTTCTTTACTCATTTAGGTTGAGCAGCCAATCTTGTAAATTTTCTTTACACTTTTAGGTTGAGTAGCCAATCTTACAAGATATATATGATATGAGGTTGGCTTCTATCCTAGTCCTCATTGTAATTTTGCTAGGTATATTGTGTTTGGGGTCAAATAGAATGTTGTAACTTCAAATAGAGGCCAACTCAAATATCTCAATTAAAACTAATAAGAGGTTGGCTTCCATCCTAGTCTTCATTGTAATTTTGCTGGTACATTGTGTTTGGGGTCAAATATAATGTCGTAACTTCAAATAGAGGCCAACTCAAATATCTCAATTAAAACTGATTTTATTGAGATCAAATGAAAAGTAGAGATCCATAGAGATATTGTACATCTATTCCTTCCCTTAGATAAACCGATGCAAAGCAAGTCCAATTTCAAATTGAACATAAGCAAGTTACTTCATTACCATAATTTTGACCTCTTCTATTCCAATGCAGATAAATGATTTTTTCATAAATTAGTTCTATAATTTAAATTGAGAAAATTGCTCATCTATAAATTGATCTTGAAAATATTTGAGAGTTCTTTACTAGATTTGATCATTAACACATGCCTTAGGTAAAGTCTTATAAGTATTTTTTTTTTATGTTTTCATAAACCGCTCTTGTGAAAGATCGAGTTGTATCATTGAATTAGAAAACATTGTATGAGCGCTCAACCTCTAATGTGATTGTCAAATCCATCATCGTTTTCACAAATCTCTACATGCCACCATAGAGCCTAGTAAGAATATGCAACGTTGAATCCTTATGAATATTATAACTCACCATAGTCTTCTCATATTCTAGTTGCTTCCTTGCAAAGATCAATCTTTGTTGAAGAAATCAATGGCTTGAGATAGGACATACTCACAAATAGAGAGATGCATAGAAAAATAGAGAAAGAGCATATTGCTCTGATACCACTCGTCCATATTTATGTATGAACAAAATCAAATACACGTAAAATATAGATTTAAATAGAAATATAGAGCTATAATGAAAACTAAACTTCAATTCATTGATAACAAAATATTGGAAATTGTTTACATGAAAAATGGAAATAAAATAGCTTGGGATATGGTAGCTTATCTTTGAGAAGACATAGGGAAGGTACATGCCTATGAATAATGTTACAATGAGGTTCGAAGGCCTATTTATTATTGAGAAACAATGGAAAACCCTAAACATCCAAAAACCTAACCCTACGAGATGAAGTGTGGGCCCCATTGGGGTAAATTGGTACATCAACTTTTAAGGGTCATAGATTTAGCATAGGTTATATGTTTGATGCATACATACGTCATTATAAATATTTATCCGAGGACTACAACTTTCAACTTCATGTCACTCCAATCAGCCAAGGGTTTATCCATTTTCCAAAAAACATCGTTTAGGGCCTCAAAATGGGTCCGTAAATTTAATACCTGAAAAACTACCAAAAATATTAAATTGTGCTACAATTAAGGAAAATGAAAGAAACGATTGTGGGGGTCCAAGTGGAATAGGTGGTTGGCCACCAATATCCACCTGGATCATTAATTTGCATAGGAGGATCTATTTTCCAGAGAAGGTTGAATTCTAGAGGGAATCTAATTTGTTTCTCAGTAGTGTGAGCCAGTTCAAGTAGCCAAAGGGGTGATGAGATGTTCAGATGAGGCTGAGTTGATTCCTAAAGGTGATATGAACTTTTATAAGTGCAGAAATAATTTTTACTATAGTTTTTCTATCTCACGAGAACTAGTCATCAAATATTGGTTAACAAATTTTAATAATAAAACCCTCATCTGCAAGTTGGTTTTCCCTTTAGGGTTTTCCCAAGCACATTTATGAGAAAGTACTAGTGTTCTATATTTATGTTTATGTATAATTTTATTAGTCTATATGGTTATTTATTTTTCATTGAAGTTGAAGTTTTTTTTAATTAAGTATTTTCCACAAGTAATTGCAGTTTACAGATAAACTAAAAAGAGAACGAAATAATAACTACTAATTTCAACACTATTTAAAATTTCACATGGTATCAAAGCGGATCTAAGGGAATAAGTAAGATATGTTCATGCATATAAAGAGAAGCACATAAGGTATTTACCTAGTTTAAATTCTCCATTTTATTTGAGTTTGTAGAAATTTTAGATTTTCTAGATATGGCCACAGCAGGATTAAAAGATTAGGAAAGGTTGGATTGAGCCTCCAACATTGGTTTTCAGAAGTCCAATATGCCGTTCTTGTTGTATGAGTATTTTCTAAAGGAGCATGTGGAGAGCATTATTCCATACCAATATATCAACAATGGTTGACCACTTATAGGAAATAAAATGCCCAAGCAAAGAGGATGATTCTTAATGGAGTCATGGATTATATTGTTCCACATATTACAAAGAAAGGGGAAGCGAAGGAAATTTGGGGTACCATGATAAAAATGTGCTAGGATCCTATGGAAAACAAGAAGTTTATTCTCAAATACAGGTTAAGGACCATCAAGCAGAATAAGAGAGAATACGTGAATTCATATCTAACAAGAGTTCAACTTACAAGAGATGAACTAGTTGTAGTGGGTGATAAGCCTAGTGATGATGAGACAGTGTGAATTGTACTTATTCGATTTACCAAGGATTACAGTGTTTTTGTCCATGTGATCAATTGATGAGATAAAATTCTATATTGGGAATGAATTTGGAGCAAATTTACTTACGAAGAGCTTAGGCTTAGTTGGTTTAGTGGGAGCAGTAGTAGTAGCAAGACAAAAAAGGTTAAGAGGGAGTAGGATAACATTGCCTTAGTAGGGAAAGGAAAGGCGAGGAAGCATCCTATTAAGGGACAAGGCTCAAAAGGAGAGAAGAAGAAGAAGGATTTTCAAAGGTCAACTGATATGGTTGTCACAAATTTGGCCATTGTTCTAGCCATTTCCCACAGAGGAAGGAGAAGGGAAAGAAGAAAGTTTCACCTTTAGTAGACATAAACTAGATCTCCAGCAGAATGGAGCAAGAGTTCACTTTGATAGCTTACATGTCTAGATAGACTTCACAAGGTGTCTATAACATAGAAAGTGGAGGATAATTTCATATGATAGGAGTTAGATAATACATATCTAGTTATAAGGAGGAGGACATCAGGTTCCAAGTTAATATGGGCAACACATCCAATTGTACTCTTGTAGCATGAGGGAAAATTCTATTTCAGACGGAGGATGAAAAGAAATTTCCTATCCATGATGTGTTGCATTTGCCAAACTTTGGGATGAACATGATCTCCATATTATTCCTTTAGGACAAGGGACACAATTTCATCTTTAGAGGGGCTATAATTTTGTTACAACACAAGGATTGGAGGTCACCTATAGTTCTTGGCATGAGAAGCAGTTGTTTATACAGTTTGTAGATGGACATGCCCAAGGAACTAGTTAGCAGCAATAGTACAAAATTTTATGGAGAGCTATGACATAGGAGGATGGGTAGTATTCATCATGAAGCACTTATATTTCTTCATGAGATGGTAACATGCATTCTAGAGGTGAGCACTAAGCACGATGATGTATGTAGAGGATGTGTGTTGGAGAAGTTCACAAAAGAAGTTTTTCTAAGTGACAATATATTGTAGGGGATACTTGATCTTGTGCATTCAGACATATGTGGGTCGATGTTTATGAAATATCTTAGGGATTAAGAGTATTATTGTACTTTTATCAATGAATTTTCTAGGATGACATGGATATATTTCTTAAAGAGTAAGGATGAGTTATTTAGTCGCTTTCAGGAGTATACGACTCTAGTGGAGAATATGACAACAAAAATGATTTAGAATCCTCAGTTAGAAAATGGAGGTGAGTACACCAGAAAAGAGTTCTAAGAGTTTTTTACCAAGGCAGGCATGAGGAGAGAGTGGAAAATTCATTACAACCCATAATAAAATGGGGTTACTAACAGAAAGAATTAGTTTATTTCAAAGGATGTGAGATTTATGTTGTATGATCAGGATCTTCCACACTCTTTATGGGAAGATGTATGTAGTATGATAGTTTATATTTATAATAGGGTCCCACACAAAGTGTTTGGTAAGATGACTCTCGAGGAGACTCTCATCAGGAAGGGGCCAGATGTTAGTCATTTCAGGATATTTAGTTGCCTAGTGTATTGTTAGATTCTAAGAATCACACGTTTAAAGTTGAATCAGATTGCAAAGTGAGATTACTTCATTTGCTACATCAAAACCTAAAAGGAATATATGATATTCATTCCAAGATCCATGTGGGTTATAGTTAGGTGGGATGTCAAGTTCATGGAGGATAAGGTGTACAAAAGGTCCTGATAGTTGGAAACAATTGAATATCAGGGTAAGTAACCAGCAAAATCTTCCATAATTAATAATAGAATCAGGAGGAACAATAAAGAATGATTACAATGATTAGTATGAGAATGAGTTTAGGTGCAGATGCTCTTTAAGCTTCACAAAGTATGGATTAGTAGATTCAGCAAATCAAGGAGATGTATCAAGAGGATATGGAGGTGGATATTCCTAACTTTAATGTTGGCACAAGGAACTGAGAGGTTCGGGATACACTCATGTATGTTGAGTAGTTTGTGTGGACTCTTCGGTTGGGAAAGAGAGAGCAGAGGCATCCAGAGTGGTACACTGGATATATGGTATTAGTCAGTGAATTGGTGGATGGTGAGCCTTCCAACTATCAGTATGCCACATAGAAGCAACTGTGGCAAGAAGTGATGGTTGAGGAGTACTAAATTATGCAGAACAATGTGTGGGAGGTTGTACCCAGATCAATAAATAGAGCAGTGGTTGGATCATGCTGGGCCTATAAGATCATGAATCAAAACGTACAAAGTTAGGTTCATGGCCAAAGGGTTCTCTCATAAGGAGGGAATATTATGAGTTAAATTGTTCGCCTATGGCGAGGCACACTTTTATACAAGTTATGATCTCATAGGAGCACAGATGGGATGGAAGATACATCAAATGGATGTCAATATGGTGTTCCTGAATGGCGAGATGAAGGAGGATGTGTATGTAGAACAACCAAAGGGATTTCAAAGGGGTTTCACTTAATGAACCTCTAGCATATCACGTGCATTCACGGCATACTAAACAATACCCTTAACTTGAATACATATTGGAAAATACCTCTAAAAGTCAAATTATTTAACCCCCTACCAATATGAACCCAATACACCTTCCCAATTTAAAAAGCCCCTACTTTCACTAGATATTGTAGGTCACCATTTTTTCATTAACATTTTTTATACCCCTTTATAATTTTTCATTAATTTTGATCTCCCTTTTTTATACTTGTCAGTATAAAAACCCTTTACCCCCATCATATTCTCAAAATATTATGTCATTTTTTCCTCAATATATGGCCTGCAATATGAATGTATGTGGTGCAATATTGTTCCCCAATAAATCCCCATGAGCGATTTGTAGCACAAAAGACAGAGGCCCACATGTGCAGAATGAAGAGAGATTCATACAAGCTCAAGCATGCTCGTAGCGCAAGACACAAGTGCATAGATAGATACTTGCAAAGCATGGGCTTCATGACGAGTGTGAGGGATGTGAACCTCTACTACTTGGTGGTTGGGGGTGATGTTCTCATTCTTGTCCTATATGTGGATGACTTTTTCTTGAGAGGTTCATTGGGCCTCATTGAGTAGTGCAAGATGGATCTTCCAAAAAAGTTTGAGATTAATTATTTTGGCTTCATGCACTATTTTCTAGGCATGGAGGCATGGTAGAAAAATGGAAAGATTCTCCTTGGGAAAGGGAAATAATGCATCAAGATCTCGAGGAGATTTTGGATGGAGGATTATAGAACCATGTCTACTTCCATGATCACTAATTGGAGGAATGTATATGCATCAAAGAAGGAGGATGTGGATCCCACCTTCTATAGGCAGTTGGTAGGATCTCTCATGTACCTTGTCAACCCAAGGCTAGATATATCTTATGCAGTAAACTCTCTCAGTCATTTCACAACGGAATTGAATAGAGTGTATTGGAATATGGAAAAACATCTTCTGAGGTATTTGTGTGGAAAATTCAAGTATGGGATTAGATATGATTTTGGTGATAGTGTCAGGTTGGTGGGCTATACTGATGTAGACTGGGAAATTAACATAGTGGATCAAAAGATCACTTCAGGGTGCTACTTTAGCTTGGGATTAGGTGTTGTTTCTTGGTGTACTCTGAAGCAGAAGTATTTGGTATTGAGTTCAGTCAAGGTAGAGTACATAGCAGCGACCATGGTTACATGTGAGGCCATATGACTTTGGAAGCTGCTAGTAGCCTTGTTTGATTAGACGGATTGATTCAATGCAACAATCATAGTTGAATCAGGGTTTTAGAGAATCTGATGTTTCAAAACAAGTCAAAACATATAGACATCAAGTACCATTTCATCAGGGATTATGTGTAGCATAGGATTTCCCAACTACAACATATACCTATACATGACTAAGTAGTAGATATTCTAAGGAATTCTTTGGGGAAGGTGAGCTTCATCTTCTTTAGAGACAATTTGCATGTTATGTGGAATATCTTCCTTTCTAAGAGGGATTGTTAATTAGTGCAGCTAGAATAGGTGTTATAGTCTCAGATGGTGTCTATGAGGCTAGAGAACACATTTTCTCCAATATCCAGAATTGAAAACTCGTTGATTAGATTTGATAAACTAGTTTATTAATTTTACTAAGTCTAACTTTGGGAAATAAGCTTAATTAATCAATATTAATTGGGGTAAATCAATTTTTATCTAGAAACTTCCAGAAAATTCATTTGAGGGCGTCAAGAAGATATTAGCCATCGATTGATATTAGATCATGGTATTTGATTCATCAATGAGAAATTATAAAAGGAAATCAATGGGCATTTGGAGAATACTTTGAGACACAGAGTTGTAGTGGTAGAAGGGGCACAAAAGCAGCATAGGGGAATCAACATCAAGGGTTTCAGTAGAGATTCCCGAAGAGATTATTCACACTAATTTCTAGGGAGAGTTGGAGATACGATTTTCTATAGAGAGGTTGATTTTCCAATGGTGCAAGTGGATATGGAAAGGGGTACAAATTTCTCTAGAAAGTAGTGTGATTTGCTTAGTGATTTTGTAGTATCAGAGCAAAATTAAATTTCTAAAAATACTAATTTTCATTGGAGGATTGATTTGTAAAGGAGGTTGAATTTCTAGTGGGAAGTCTATTTCTTTCTCAAAAATGTCATTTTTCTAGTGAGAGGCTGCATGTGTGAGCTAGTTTGAGTAGCCAAAGGCAGGTTTAATTGCTCAAGGGAGGTCGAGTTGATTCCTAAAGGTGATATCGACTTGTAGAAATGAAAAAAAAAATTACCAAAGGTTTTCGATCTCATGCCAACTAGTTGAAATATTTTTTCAAGAGAATTTTAATAATAAACCCTTTCATCTATATATTGGTTTTCCCTTCAGGGTTTTCCATGGGCATTTGTCCAAAAATACTGGTGTTCCATATTTGTGTGTGTGTGTGTATTTTTCTCAATTCCTGTGGTTATTCGTTTTAGTGAAGTTAGAGTTGTGTTTCATTCAATTTTTGTCACAAGTAATTGTGGTTGACAAATAATATGAAAAGACAGGAGAATTAAGCAAAGTCTTTCGGTAGAAATCACATAAGAGAAATTTTGGCTGATGGGTTTTGAACCAACTTTGCTGAACCAAAAATTTCTCTTATGCGATTTCTACCGAAAAACTTTGTTTAAGCAAAAATTTCTCTAATGTGATTTCTACCGAAAGACTTTGCTTAACCAAAAATTTCTCTTATGTGATTTCTACCAAAAGACTTTGCTTAACCAAAAATTTCTCTTATGTGATTTCTACTGAAAGACTTTGCTTAACCAAAAATTTCTCTTCTGTGATTTCTATCGAAAGACTTTTCTTAAACAAAAATTTCTCTTATGTGATTTCAAGAAGACTTTGCTTAACCAAAAATTTCTATTATGTGATTTCTACCGAAAGACTTTACTTAACCAAAAAATTATCTTATGTGATTTTTACTGAAAGACTTTTCTTAACCAAAAATTTCTCTTATGTGATTTCTACTGAAAGACTTTGCTTAACCAAAAATTTCTCTTATGTGATTTCCACCGAAAGACTTTGTTTAACCAAAAATTTCTCTTATGTGATTTCTACCGAAAGACTTTGCTTAACCAAAAATTTCTCTTATGTGATTTCTATTGAAAGTCTTTGCTTAACCAAGAATTTCTCTTATGTGATTTCTATAGAAATACTTTGCTTGATTCATTATGGATCACATAAGTTTGAATACAGAATATAGGAGAATAATAATCATTAATTGCAACAACATGAAAATTTCACACATGATGTGTATTAGGAAAACACACCATAAAACAAATTTTACTTAATGAAGTTATATAGCCTTAAGATGAATTAGGCTATTTCAGTTGTAAATAATTTAAATGAATTTAATGTAATTACCAATTAGTTTGTCTCCATAAAAAATGTTTTGGATGATGAAATTACATGCTTCCTACTCATGTGTTCCATGCCAAATAGTTGTGATAATTTGATAGTAGCTATGATGACTTCAAAATCTGTAAAGTCCTTGAATTTTGATGCAATTACGATTTAATTAATGAAGGAGTTGTAACGTAAATTAATTGTGGAAATTGGGGAGGTGAAACCCTAGCCATAGCTAATTATGGAAGGAAAATTGAACATAATTAACATAGGTGTTCAAGGTTAGGAGGTATATATAAAAAAAAATAGGAAACCTTACCTGCTTTTATTATGGAAAACTAGGGCACATGATAAGAGAATGTCAGGTCTATAAGAAAGAGAAGGAGGAGAAAAAACCAACCAATAAAAATAAAAAATCAAGCTACACAAATAAGAGTGATATTGTTATTATAGTTTTAGAAAGTGATGTTTTATTGACTTTTTAAGCAGGGAAGGCATGCTTATATAATTATATTGAATAACAACGATTGGATACTTAACTCTCAGACACACACACACACACACACACACACACACACACACACACACACACACACACACATATAAGGGTAATTAAAGAAATACTAGATGTGGATGTTGTTGCAAAAGAATAAAATTGAGTTGATTTTTGACATGCACACTTGGTTCACATGAGAAAATAAGGCCTAAAAATTGTTGTTGGAAAATCTGTGCTTCGAGGCTTGAAATCCCACGAGCTTGACCTTTTTGAGCATTGTATATATGTAGGCAACAAAGATTTCATTTATGAGAGGTGGATGTGAAAGGAAAACAAATCTATTAATTAGTACAATTTGATGTGTTTGGTACAATCAATGTTAAGTTTTTAGGATAAGCCTTATACATTGTCAAACTCATAAATGACACATCTAGGAAGGTTTGTGCCTATCCCGTGAAAATTAAAGGTGAGGTGTTTGAGATATTTAAAGAATGTCTTGTTTCTACTGAAAGAGAGCCTAACAAATTTCTCAAGTGTTTGAGATATATAATGGTGGAGAGTTTTGATCTAATGCATTCAAATATTATTGTAATAGGTTTTTCATAAAACATCAAAATATTTTCCATGGTACTCCTTGACTAAATGGTAGTAGAAAAATGATGAATCACACTATCATGGAGAAGGTGAGGGGTATGTTGTCAAATTCTAGAGTTGAAAACATTTTTGGGTAGAAACACTAAGGACATGTTGTTACCCCATGAATCAACCACTTATTATATCCCTAAATCGTGGCATTCCTAAAAAAAAAATGGACTAGTAAGAAAGTAAACTAATCTCACTTGCATTTTCTTATGTGAAGCAATTATCTATATTCCCAAAGAGCATAGAGTGAAGCTTGAGGAGAAATTGATTAAATGTATTTTTTGGGATTTATGGATGGTGGGTTTGGTTTTGTCTATCGCACCTAGTTAAAAACGTTTTTTTTAGAAGAAGGGATGTCATATTTAATGACTTACAAATGATTAAAATGTATACTATTGAGTACTATTTAGTTTAGTTATTAAATTTTAGCATGAAAGAGATATGTAATTCCTCCCATAGTTAATTTAGAATTGATATATGATATTCAAAATAAAAATATTAACAAAAAAATCATTTCAATTTACAAACAAATAATATAATTTACATAAAAAATTATATATATGGAAGATGTATAATCTCTTTACTATTTAAAAATAGCTTCAATATAACTTAAATAATAATATTTTAGTATCAGCTTTAATGTGTGTGGAAAGAGGATTGATTTTTTTAATTTTTTTTTTTTTTTTTTATGATAAGTAATATATTTGATGTCCTTTAAGCATTCAAATATATCTATGTAGAGATCATATATATGTGTGTATGTATGGAGAGAGATATAAATCTATATGGTATATTAACATCACCTTTAGTTAGAGAATTAAAGTGATGAATTAACATTGTTTGAAAAGTTAAATTTAAATGAGTGTTTATTTGGAAGAGGCTTCCTCAATTTTAATTTAATTATAAATAATTATTAGGTGGATGGTAGGGATTTAACCTATAGAATATTCTAAAATATTCTTAGTAGTATATATGAATCAGAGGTTGAGATTTATCTTCAAATTAGTTATGCCATTTTTTTTTTAGTTATGTCACACAAACAAGTGTCATATAAAATGAGTTGTGGTTTTTTGACCATATGGTATGGATAAGCCATGGTATTAACTATTAATAGTGTGACAAATATTATTTATAGATTAAGAACCTCTATGATAAAATAAAGTAAATTTTCATATTTAAAAATATTGTTACATAGTTTTTATATTATTTATATAATATATATATAATTTCATTTTATCATTAATACTACTGATAATTATAAGTGTGTTTGGTGGCTTGCTTGTGCTCTACTTTTTACCAATTAATGGTGGGTATGGCTGTTGTGGTTGGGACGATTGTGTGGTGCTGATGTGCGAGGTTATTGAGGTTGGGAATTTTTTTTTGAGGTCTGGTTACATGGCGGTGATCATGCACGGTTGTGTTGTGGTCGCATTAGTTGATTGGTTACTCTCTGTCTACTTACTTCTTTTCTCCGTGTTCTAACTTAAAATGACAAAGTTAAAATTATTGAATATTATGCATTTATCTTAATTTTCCATCACCTCCTTGTTGAAAGGGTCTCCTTAAAATTTGTTTTACACCAACAAAACCAATTTTCTAATTTTACTACATCCATTTTCAAAAATAGAAATCCATTCTCTATTTTCTAGGTTCCGTGCTCTTATTCCAAATAAAAAAATTTAATCGATCTCAATTTTGTTCTTTGTTTTTAAATAGAATTAAAATAAAAAATTCACTTGTATTCATAAAATATGACTAAATAATTTGAAATTTAGTATGGTTATGGAGTAAACTTTAACTTTTGTTTTCCATTTGAAGTGATTCTTCTTATTTCATTTAAGGTATTCATGGGCATCAACTTATTTTCCTTTGCTTTACCTTTAATGTTACTATTCTTTTTTCTAGGGTTGGTGCACAACTAATGTCATGTTATATAAAAAAATAAAATTTATATGTGATGTTATGCAGTCTTTCATAATTGTGTAATGTTAATCTATTTAACTCTAAGGAATAGGAAATGGTCTAATTTGATCATTGATTTTTAAATCTTTAAATATCAATTTACACCCTTCATTAAGGCACAAGTATGTGTTTTTATTGAGATCATAAAGAACATGAAAATAAGTTAGTGAAGAGAATCTTTCATTGCTTTCCTAATTCATTGCATATAACTTTCTAATATCTTTCCCCTTGGAAAGGAACTATTAACTAAATGTTGATTAAGAAGGAGGGAGTCTCCGAGAACAACAATGAGAGATGTTAAATGTTTTTCGTTATCTATTAAATACCCCGGTAGAGGGCATAAGCTTCACCTTTAGTTGTTTGTCATGCATTTCCCTTCCCCGTGAATACTTTGCAACTTAGAGCAATCTAAGGCTTATTATGATGCAATTATTTTGATTTTTATCCATGTTTATTAGTCATTAAGTGGATATGCATGTTTATTATGTAATAGGGCGTCAAGAATTTTAATTTAATTATTAACAAATATTAAGTGGATGGTAGTTATTTTACCTCCACTAAATATTCTAGAATATTCATAAGAGTATACACAAATCAAAAGTTTAGATTTATCTCCAAAGTAGAGAAATGCCATTTTTTGTCTTTGAATTCAATTGAAGTTTGGAATAGAGCTTCCATAATTTTAATTTATCTATTAATAATCATTAAGTAAATGATAGGGATTTCTAGAATATTTATACACAAATCAAAATTTTGTACTTTTTTCTATATAATACTACCTAAGAACCTGAATTTTAATTTAATTATTAACAAGTATTAAGTGGATGGTAGTGATTTTACCTCCACTAAATATTCCTGAATATTCATAGGAGTATACACAAATCAAAAGTTTAGATTTATCTCCAAAGTAGAGAAATGCCATTTTTTGTCTTTCAATTCAATTGAAGTTTGGAATAGAGCTCCCATAATTTTAATTAATTTATTAATAATCATTGATAATGATGATGATGATGGTTAACGTCCACCGAGACCAAACATTGGTCTATCGGACCTAAAGAAACATATTATTTATTTTGATTTAAGATATACACTCTAAGAGGAAGTGGTTTTCATCCACGATGTTCCTATTCTCACATATATGGCAGATCCTTTCCATCCATGGCATTTTAGGAACTTCCCACTATCGGACCTAAAGAAACAAATTATTTATTTTGATTTAAGATATGCACTCTAAGAGGAAGTGGTTTTCATCCTCGATGTTCCTATTCTCACATATATGGCAGATCCTTTCCATCCATGGCGTTTTAGGAACTGCCCAATGACCTATTTCACTATGGAGCTCATGAGAATTCCTTCTAATCTTTGCTATATTAAGTAAATGATAGGGATTTCTAGAATATTTATACACAAATTAAAAGTTTATTTATTTTTCTATATAATACTACCTAAGCAACCGTATTTGAACCGGTGACCTATCACAAGGAGTGCCATCAATCCAAAGCCGCATAGTCATGAAAAGTTTATATTTATCTATAAAGTAGTTATGCTATTTTTTGTGTTTTATTAAAATAATTAATTCGGAAAATGGTCATGTCATATGAAGTGAATTATGATTTTTGATCATATGGTATAGATAAACCAAGATATTGACCCACAATATTATAACAAAATCTCTTTACAAACAAATCTATATGATTAAAAATATTGTTTGGTAATCTCTTAAATATATAAAAATTTAAGATATATTAATCTATAGACTATAATAAATAGTATCAAATTTAAAATAAAATTGAATCTTAATTAGCTTTCATGATTTTCGTATTTTATTTAAGCAATATGAAAGGTATCTCATCCTGCAAAATATATATTAATTTATAGGTAATAATAAATTAATAATAATTATAATTTAATTAATTTTAATAACTTTGATTTTATTACTATAAGTATTTTACTTAATTGAATTTGAAAAAAGTGACAAACCATCATCGTGGACCTAGAGAGGTTATGGTATCCACGCCACCACGCTTATAGGTAATAATAAATAATAATAAATATAATTTTTATAGGTAATAATGAATTTATAATAAGTTATGAAATTAATTAATAATATTTTTTGATTATACTAGTAGTAAGTATTTAGATAATTTGAATTGGAATAAGAGTGACATAACTATATTTAAATAAAATTAATTAATTAACTAAAATTAATTATATTTAAGTAATATAAATAAATATTTAGTTAATTTGAGTTTGAATAAGAGTGAAACCGTCATCATGGTTGACCTGAGAGAGGTTATGGTATCCACGCCACCATGTCCTAAAAGGACTATAAAACAGTGGAGATTGATTGGCATTTGAAGAGATTATTGTTAGAGGTGATATTATTTAATTTGAGGCAGCCATGGCGGCGATGAGGGCATTTGCGTTTGCTTTGGTTGCGACGTTACTAATCGCAGTGGTGGGCGCCCAGACTGGGAATGAAGTGTGGTACTGTAACAGCCAGACAATCCCAAACGGAAGTCTTTCCTACAAGAGTCTGCAATGCCTTTTGGCAGATCTGGTACAAAACACGGCCCCCTCCGAGTACGGGTACGAGACATCGTGTGATGCAGACAACGGGGGCACTGCCTACGGGGAATCAAAGTGCGACCCAAGCTTGTCTGTCTGATTGCACCAGTTGCCTTAATAACGCCTAGAGCAACATCTTGAGCGTTTGCCATGATGCCATCGGTGCTCAGTTTGTATACGTTAACGAATGCGTCATTCAGTACGAGGAGTACAACTTTTAGTATCAATCCTAAAACCCTAAGGAATCTCTCATCTCCACAGGGATATTGCTTGGGTGCTTGATATTGTGCTGGTATCATGGTATCTACCTCCTCTTTTCATGAATATTCTAGATTGTTATAATTCCGAATTTCTGTGTTTACTGTAGTTTTTCCATGTAAGATTGAGATAGAGTTGAATAGGATTCATTAGCATCAAATTGGTATTCATAGAATTTGGATTTAATAAAATATTATTTTGAAGTTTTTACAATGGGTTTGTCAAATTTCTCTAAAATTTGGCAGAAATTTATTGAAATCGCAAGCTTGATTGGTAATCCTATGCAATCAAAGTGCAGTAGGGGTTTTCGAGGGGGCTGAATCCATATATACAGTGAAAAAACTAGTTTAAATAATCCAAATCAAAATTTCACTTCCTTTGTTATTTGGGTTATGTTTAAGTTAGTTTTTTTAATAATAAATAAATTAATGACAATCTATTGTTTTTTGTTTTTTAACTTTTGTTAGCTCAAAGTAATAATATTTTCTTCTTAAAGAAGCAAATAAGAAGAAGCAAATTTATGGAGAGGTTTATTCTACAACCCAGTATGATGAGCATGTGTAAGTATGTCAGTCCCAAGGGCATGTGTAAGTATGTCTCTGTGCCCCTTTAAAATAAAAATAAAAAATCAAAATTATGTTCTAAATAGAAAAAGTAGGCTCAATCTACAGCCTAGTATGATGTGTGACTATGTTCGTTAGTCATGAAAGTTGAAATTTTGCTCATGTCCGCCCAAATAATTTTTAAAAAAAATTAAAAATAAAAAAAAATTAACTATACAAAATATTTAAATAATGTTGGTTGATAAAAAAAAATGACACGTGAAAAAATTGATTTGCCTATGAAAAAATTGGATCCCTCTTAAGATGGATCTATGAAGAAGTTGCATCCCTCTTGGCTCATGTTAGATTCATATTTAAGATGGATCTATGATGGTTCTACAACCCAGTTTGAGGGGTGTGTATTTAAGATGGATCTATCTTGGTTCTACAACCTACTATGAAGGATGTGTAAAAATTGATTTGCATATGAAGAAATTGGATCCCTGTGGGCTCATGTTAGATTTGTATTTAAGATGGATCTATGTTGGGTTCTACAACCCACTATGAGGGGCATGCTTAACTATGTCCATTAGTCTGTGCCCCTTTAAAATAAAAATAAAAGGTAAGAATTATGTTTTAAAGAGAAAAATCATGTGGGCTATAATAATAAAAAATGAATATGTTGTAAAGTAATTAGAAGTAAAAAAAATATACGTTTAAATCTTATACCCTTTAAAATAAAAATAAAAGGCAAGAGTTATGTTCTAAATAGAAAAATCATGTGGGCTACAATAAAATGAGTATGTTGTAAAGTAATTAGAAGTAAAAATAATGTATGTTTAAATCTCATACTTTTCAAAAATATTTCAACTAGAGATTTAAATAAACTATTTTAAGTTTTAAGTTAACTAATTTATGTCAATATCAACTTCATATATATCTATATGTAGAAAACAATTGTTAAAACAAAATATTTTAATGTTGTATATAAAAATTATTCAATGTGGGTTATCAATAAGATATTTTATAATATTGATATATACTTAAAAATACATTAATAATGTCGAGGGTGCTATGGATAGATGGTAATTAAGCATTAAAAATATAATTTAAATAATGAAAAAAGTGTATCCTTCTTGTCTCGTGTAAGATTTGTACTTAAGATGGATCAAATATGACCCCTCTAGCTCATGTTAGATATGTACATAAGATGGATCTACGATGGTTTATTTCATTTGCATCACTTGACTACATTTGTTTTCATGTTATCAAAATAGGTCTCATCTAAGCTACATGACTTTGAGGTGTAGACAAGTTGATTTGAGTGGGATTTAGTTAATCCCTAACTCAAACTTCATAGGGAAGGGTTAAATATAATTTAGTTTTGTGTATGGTTATTTTTAGTTTTAATTTTTCCTTCTCCTTCTTGTTGCCAATATTTCTATTTCCATGGAGCTACTACAATATTGTAAAATCCATCAAAGTATGACTTTCACATTGAGTTACTTATTTATATACAAATCCCATATCATGGTTAGTATCATATATTTTTCTTAATTTCAAATGAATAATTATTTTTTTACACAACACATATTATCCACCTAATTAGATTAGGTGGAAAGTCATTTGATTTCGTTTTATGTTTATATACAAATCTCATATCATGGTTAGTAATAGATATTTTGTTAATTTAAAATGAATAATAATTTTTTTTTGGGAGACTAGAGATATTATCACCTCATTATGGGTGTTGCAAAGTCATTTGAACATGAAAAGTGAATTTCTAGAGAATTTTTGGATTAAGCATGAGTGTAAATTCATCTTAACCCTTAGCCATCCAAGAAAAATTAATAATAAAAATTATTTTTATTTTATTTTATTTTGACCAAGTTACAATTTTTACACAACATTACATTACATTATGTTACACATTTCTACCATACTGGATTCGAGACATTATATTATGTTATACATATCTATCGTACCAGATTGGAGATGCCTCTATACACAATGATATATGATACCATGTTAAAATTATATACTAACACATCCACATTAGTAAATGTGGTTGATATATGTTGAAGGCGTCATTTTCCATCATTTATATGTCAATCAGCTTTGGTAAATCAGGCCAATCAATGAACATAATTTAATATTAATTATTACTAACGCATTAGTAATATGTTAATTACATGGTTAATAACATGTGTTTATGAATATGTGTTTCCTATCACAAATTGAAATTCAAAACAATAAAGACCTATGTAGAATTTAAAAGCTGTAAATCCTATAAAATGTGAAAGATGATATACCAAGCATATACCAGAAATCGTTATTAGTAACAGAGAAATAGAGGAGTGTGTCTAGGTTTGTAATCCTAAGAGGGCATGGGAAGGATTGGACCACAAGTTAAGTTTGGGGAAATTTTTTTGGCAAGTTTAATAGGAAAAACTCAATAAACCGCACTGCAGCCATATTAGAAACTACATTCTCTATATTTCTTATACTCTGAAGGAGGATTCGATCCATGCAAGTTTCATTCCACCAAGTATACATAGATTACAATATACTTTTAAAATGAGTATTACCATACAACACTAAAGTATTGGAAGACAATTCCCTCATTTCCAAAAAATCTATGTCTAGAAACTAAAATCTAGCTTTATAGATACATTTTAGCCACAAAATAAATTCTTTTGTTCATACATTTCGAACAAAGGAAAGCAACCCAGGAAGTAAAAACCCAAAATGGGTGAGTTCAACTAATTTTTAAAAATGATTTCTATAAGAGATATATTTAAGAAAAACTAACCTCACAACACCAATTATAACGAGAGAGAATTTAAGAGGAAACAAGAGATACTTAGATTTAATTTAAAAGAAAAGATGGAGAGGAAACTACCAAGTACCTAGAATGGGGTGGAGATTTGATTTGTTTAAGGAAGAACCCTATGAGAGTTTGCAATAGCAACAACCTGAAGTGTGACGTTTCTTTCCTCCATCACCACAAAACATAACAATTTGCCATCTTTCGATCTTATGGTTTCCATTATACAAGAAGGTTGAATCATCAAGTCAAGGCTCAAAGGGAGGAATAGATCAATTCTCTAAATAAAACTACATAAGGTTGAAAAGTAGCAGAGCATATAATGTGTAAATAAATTTAAACAAAAAGGTAAAAATACAAAGTAGATAAAATCATGTGAAACCAAATTAAAATTACTGAGTAAATCAAACTAGAAAGATTTACAAGTGTGGGTCATATCATAGAAGTTGTATCTATAAATAAAAAGAGGTGAGTGACATATACCATTATGGAAAAAAGCTAGTGATCTCCATTCAAAAAAGTTATTTGAGCAGGCCAACCATGACCATTTGGAATCACAACGAAAGTTCAAATCTAGGAAGTTAACATGCCAATACCTCCTAGCATCCCAAATCCCACTTGAGCATCAGTGAGAATGAATGGAGCATGTAATTGAAACCCTCAAGATCCCTAGGCGAGGATGGGTAGACGACGATGGTTGGAATCAAAACAGAAAGAATCTCGTTTCATAAATAATTGAAATCAACGTTTCTAAAGAAGTTCAAATAATCTATATGTTGGAAGTAATTCTTCCATGACTTCCAAGTTGTCCTGAGTTGTATTGTGTGAGTTCCTAGGTTAATAGGTATACTAGCTATTTTTACTAAATTCATCATTCTCGGATCTAGAAAGATCATGTATTCCTATATATGTAATGTAATGTCCATAAGATCAATAAAATATTGTGTTTGGTGTTGTGTTTAATCGATCTCTCGCTCTCTTTCATATTTCTAACATGGTCTCAGAGCCTGTTCTGGCCTGACTCCCTCAAGGGAGAGCCAGGAAGATGAGAGCCCATTAAATTTTATTCCTCTGTAAATAAATTAGCATATGAGATTATGTTGTGTGAAGTCTTTGTATGGATTTGTAGATTTGTTTGTTTTATTGTTCTAGGTGGCATAAAGTCTTTCATCACAGTCATTTTGGTTACCCTTCATCTCCACTCATTGTATCTAGTTGAAGAGATTAATCCCAGATCAAAGCCATGGATTTGGAGAAGAAAACTCACCAAGTGCTGCAGAGTATTTTGTACATGAAGGATCCTGTTCAGAAAACTCCAGTGCACCATTAGATCTGAAATCCATAGGCTTTAGATATAGATATAATTTTCGGACATAACTGAAGCATTTCTAATTGAATATTAGAGGCCCAACAAATGTTTCCTTATTCAAGCCCATGATCTCTAAACATCCATGAGCTAGCACCTGCCATCACTCAATGCATGTAATACAATTGGTAATCTAATATGCAGTTTCCCGTTTCGCATCATTTTTTTGAAGTCAGAACCCTTAGATTGTGGATTGTTATGTTCTAAGTAAAGAACCAAAAATATTTCCATGTGTGATAGCTTCTTTACACGCAGCAAGGTGCTTTGCTTAAATTCTTGATAGCCTAAATTTGTAAAGGCATGCGTGATAGCCTTCTTTTGGTTTGTTTATGAAGACTAATGTGTGCATGGTTTAAGGAGACATAAGGGATTAAAGATAAAAAAAAATTATGGTAAATTTTTCTGTGGTGAAAAAGTGTTTATGGTGCGTGAAGTAAAGTTTTGGTGATTAGTTGGTATGTACAAAAAAAAATAAAAATAAGTTGTTGGTAAAAATCAAATGATGCAGAACCACAAAGAGCAGGCCAATTATCCAACAGATTAATGTGACCCATCATAGCTAATATGTCACCAAACACTTAATACTACTCACAAAGAAAATGACTATTTGTTAAAAGGTAGAATTATAATTATGGACATATGCCAAATCAATATATTTCCTCCTTGAGTATATTTTTCTCTAATTTTTCATGTTTCTCCCATTTTAATGTTTTTCTAATGTGATCACCATCAAACATTAATGGAGCTTCTATATTTATTTCAAGAAGTCAAACTAAAAGCAAAAATTATTCATTAAAAAATTATTTTTCAACCATAACACTCCAAGGTGTCTTTGTTGGCTTTAAAACTCCTTAAGTGTTTTCATGTATCTCTCTAGGAAAAAATTCCATCTACAATTTTCCACCCGATCTAATTGAATATGTTCAATCAAATGTATCATAATATGGTGTTGAGTATCCAAAAAACTAGTGGGCATCTTTTTCAAAAAAATATAACATTTTTTAATATTTCATTGTGTCATATAGGGATGGTCCTAGCATGTATTTCCTTGATGCGATCTATCCAAACTCAAGATGTCCCTTGATAGTTAGTAATTTTATAAAACTTTCCGTACATTTTAATGTAAATCCTTATTGAAGATAATTTAATGGTTTCGATAAAAAATAAATAAATAACCTCAAAAACACAAATAAACATCCAATGGCTCGATACAAATATTGTGTGAGACAAGTGCATTGGTATATACTGATTTAACTTACATTTTAACCATATGAATGCTCTCATTGGTTATATTTTAGTAAAAACATTACAAGGGTTAGAGTTAAACTTGGGATCTCACATATGTTATATCACAATGACATTAATAAATAGACCTTTAACAAATTATGGTCATCTTGCACGATGGTATTTGACAATTCACTCTCATGAAGAGTCATATCATGTTAGTGATCTAATCTTTTGAATCACCTTGTTCAAGATATCTAAGTCATCCTGAGAAACTATCCATGGTGCAAAAAGATAAAAAAAATTGGGCTATTCACATACATAGTTTCTTTTTCTCTTAAATCTTTCTTTGTCTTCGACACAAACCCATCCCTTCTATGCATTTTTATTACTGGGATTTTTTTGGTTTGATACACATTATTCATCAAGGTTTTCCCACCTTAATGAAATATTATGAAACATATTCATTGTGGCTAGAATTGTTCACTATCTATGAGGTCAATTATGGTGAGGTAGGACTCTGAGCCACTTAAAGATCCATCACATTATTGACATTTCCTCGAGATTGAGATGTCAATATTCATCCAAGTTTTTAAGGTTTTGGCTTTAACATATGTTTCTTTAAAACCATTATTGGAGAAGTCAAGTATAGTCGTGATGTTCTTACACTTTTGATAAACTTATCCATTATATCATGATGTTGGACATGGAGGACATCTTGACGAAATTATTTAATCACGTCTTAACTAAGAAGTTAAATTAAAATATATTAGTTTTTGATCTAATACTATTGCGGTAGTCATCCATGTTTTGGTAGGAAGATAATAAAAAAAAGGGGTTGAAGGTTCATATAAAAATATTTACAACGCATGTTAATAGGCATAAAGAGGAACACATAAACATCTAAGATGGTTAATTATGAGAAAAAATCCATGTATTTAGAACTTGCAAATGGAGTCATAATTCTCAGTCAGTGAATACTCATCCATTTACCGTAAAAAAATAAAATAAAATAAAATAAAATAAAATAATAAAATAAAAAATAGAAAATTCATGGTACAACAAGATATTTTTCTTGTTCATTAAATGCCAAAAAAGTTTATGGAAAATGTTCTATGTGGAATTGTATGGATACTTCCTTGTAAGGCTCTAGATGCCTCATCCTCCTAGAATATTACCACACCACTATATATGTAAAAACAAAAAATGTAGACGAGAAATTGTAAAAGGAATTGGATTGAATATACAAAATTTGTTTCTTTCTATGCTATTAATACCCTATTACTCTATTTCTAAATATTGTAAAATTATGATCCCTTATCTCTAGGTACCATGGATTGAAATGTCCCTAGTTAGTTGATGTGTTAATATATGGGTTTGAAGTCAAGGAATAAAGGAATAGGTTGATCTCCTTGTTCCCCCTAATAACTAGTATCAAAGCACCAAGTTGTTGGTTACTTGTGGTGGGATAGAATTAGAGGCAATTAAGGGAATTATGCCTCCAAAAATATCCATTACCACAAGTGGTGGTGAACGAAACACTTAGGCTACACCCGTCAACTCCCATACTTCTACCTTGAAATGTAGTTGAGACCTACAAGATAGAGGGGTACTACATCACTAGGAATTCCCATCTTCTCATATGTATGGGGATTAATTGAGTAGCGCTAGGTTATTTCTTTAGTTGGGTCATGTTGAACATGGATATAATGGTGCTAAGTGACAGGGATAAGATTAATGGGACCAATTTCACCCTATGGAAATCAAAGATGGATGATATAGTGATTTTGAAGGATAAATATTTGCCAATTGAGGGAGTAGAAAAGAAATCCTTATCAATGGCATACGAATATTGCAATAGGTTGCGTAGGAAATCCATTGTTTTTTTTTAACAAGATTGGGTACTTATATATTAAAAAAAATTCAAAAGAGGGACAAGTCCCATTACATATGCCTGAGGTGACACAGCGGAATTGGTGCAAAATGGGTATGCAGTCCCAAAATCCAATTCACTCGTCTTGTTTTTTAAGATTTGAAAGACATAAAAATTATATTGTTGTAGGAACTGACCTAAAATCATACAGTATTTACAATGCATGTGGAGTTAACACTGGAATTGGTTGACTGAGTCATTTCGGGGCTGTTATTTCTTATCATTGTTTTTGGTGGATTCTTCCCCTTGTATACTTTGATTCAGCGTTTTTATGTAATTGATTGCTTCCTCCAAGTGGTTGCACTTCTCTTTGAGACCTTCAATTTCCGCCTTTTGTTTTTCAAATTTTTTCTTCTTTGACTTATTCTCAGACTTGACTTCTAGTTTAAGTTCATTGAAATACTTAATGAAACAAGCTATCATAAAGCAGTGCGCCTTGCAAAGAGCGTAATTGTTATTGTTTCAATGAGATCCAAAGGACTTTCTGACATTATTGAAGTGACTTTGAGTGGCTTGTTGGGCTTGTTTCTGAACTTGAGCGACTGACTCCAGGAGGGGGAATGATGGACAACAGAAATTATAAGAATTAAAGATTGTCGGATCAAGGTGTTGAGGACAAGAGAGCAGTCCTAGGAGGGGAAAATAAGCAATAGATCTTCCGATACTGAGATGAGCGGAAAGCGATTGATGACGGGGAGGGAGGAAAAGCCATCGGGGATGAGCTGAGGGGGAAAATAGAAAGAGAAGAAAGCGAGGGACGCGGGAGGATGGAAACAGAGTAAAGAGGGGAAAATCCACAGAGAGTTGAACACCACAAAATTTGAGTGAGTCTGGTTCACAGAAACATACTAGAAGTTAGAGGAAAAATAATAGATACAATCATAGCAGGCAGAAACAATACCTCTCAGGACTGGAAGTAGAGAGGAGATGACTCTCCCACTGAGGCCATTACAACACCTAAAACGCATAGCAAGCAGCTTGATTCGATAGTAGCAAGAACCTAAGCCTTTGCCAAGCAAACAATGCACTCCTGACTTATTGCCACAAACACTGAGTTTCTGAAGAAACCATTGCACCCCAAGCTATTTATAAGCTTGCTTGCTCACCAAAACCTCATGAGGCAGATCGTCTTGCACAAGATTGCACCTGTCCCAAGAATCATTTTGGATTTTTCCAGTGCAGTCTGTGAAGATTTCGAATTCACTGATACCAAAATTTTTAATGTCCTTCCCACGGGAATTTCCCGGCTCCGACATCCAATGCAGATCTTCTTTATTCTCAGAGATATTCCTAACTGTTCTAAAGAGATGATCGAGGATAATGTCAGTGCTAAGAAGATAAGACATCCTGTTGTTTTGACTATAAGGAGATGTTGTCATTTTGCTGAGGTGACTGATGGAACACTGAGTCACATACCAACGATGAGGAGTGACAAATTATGGAATTAATTTTTCATAATAGCTATTTTTCTCTTGAACCTGCCCAATAGACTTGTTTACTACATTATTGGCTAGGTAATCAGCCTTAGTGTTAAAATTTCTCATGACATGTTTATATTTTATGATCCCCAGTTGTTTGGTGTTTTCCATAATCCTTTGCTTAATTCTATTGAGGGCCTGGTTTTTAAAGTCTCCCCCTGATTCCATTGTTGCGATGATTATCGCTGAGTTGCCTATTATAACTAGGTTTTTGGCTTGGATATTTTAAAGAATGCAAGTGCCAAGAAGCAAACTATAAGTCTCTGCTTTGTTATTTGTCATATTGCCAAGTCCCCATTCGTAAGTAGAGATGGATTTCCCTTCTTGATCAGAGATAATTCCCCCAGCTCCTGCTTTACCGGGGTTATTTTTGGAGGCACCATCGAATTGAAGGGTGAAAGTCTTTCGGTCTTGGATCCACTATTCTATTTCATTTTGAGTTCCCTTGAGTTTCCATTCTTTTTTTCTTTCCCATGACTTTGCTACCTCTTGTTTATGGATTGAATAAACCAACGAGAATTTGTTGAACCATTCTTCCTCATCTTTCTGGAAATTGGTTTGGTCGTTTTTATACATTGAGTTTGCACTGATCATTTTTGCAACTAGCCCCAAAGTTTTAGCCAAAAAGAGTGTTGGGTTTGGCTTTTGGTTTTTGAAAATACAACTATTTCTAGAGATCCATATTTGCCAGCAGAGAGCAGATGGGATGCATTTCCAGATTCGAATAATTATGGATTTACCTTGTTTTGCATATGGGTAGCCTTTCCCCAATTTCTATTTAGAGTTGTGAGCTTATCAAAATTTTCCATAGGCAACCTCAAAGGACTTATAATTTGTTGCCAACAGTGCTGGGTAAAGGTGAATTCTAAGAATAAATGTTGACTTCTTTCCTGCTCATTGTGGCATAAATAGCATATTGATGGCCCTTGAATCACTTTTTTCTTGAGGTTTTAAGCAGTGAGAATTTTACCCTTCAAAAGTGTCCAAGCAAAAGAATTTATTTTCGGAAGGCATTCATTCTTCCAAACTACTATCCGGAGGTTCCAATTTTCAAGGTTGTTGCTGGATTGTAGGAGCTGATACCCAACTTTCACTGTAAACTTCCCTTTGCTTGGGTCCCAAACAAAGCTGTCTTGGGAGGCTTTATTTGTTGGGGCAGCTCTAGTCACCGTTATTTTCAATTCAGCCCACTGATTTTTTAAGTGGTTTGGGAGAGGAAGGTCCTTCTAGGGGAACCAGCTATTTTGATCCCAGACCGAAATGTCATGGAGGGAATTTAAACTTTTTGCCTCCATGCAATTTTTCAAGAGTCTATACTGCTGACAATGACTTCGTGGCTCCATACCCATTATTCTATCGGTGCATAGATTTATGTCTTTTCCATTTCCAGGGATCTTTGAAATATGATTTTCGATTCGAGAAATGATCTTTTTGATGAGTCTCCATGCTTGAGTGCATGGTCTTTCCGTGATCAGATCAGAGAGAATCTTTGAATGTTGTCCATTGAGGTATTTCTTCAGAGGAGCCTCGACCCACGAGCTGCCTTTTTCCACTAGCATTCAACGCACAAGTTTGAAGCCCATCGCTTTATTTATTAAGCTTGGTATCTTGATGGATATGCCTCATTTTTCAAAGGGGAGGGTCACCTATTCCCAACGAAACCAAACTGAAATTTTTTGTGTCTTGTTTCCCTCCTTGCCAGAGAAAGCCTCTCATGATTAACTCCATTTGTTTATGGATGTTGGCTGGAGCCAAAATAACAGCATACTAATAAATGGGAAGGGCTGAAAGGAGAGCTTTAATGAGGATGGTTCTGCCTACTAAATTTAACCACATCAACCCCTAGCTTTGGATATTCTCTCTCATTTTTCTATCTGCTTGTTCCAAGTCTCAGACTTGACTACTTCCTTTGCCAGAGGAAGACCAAGGTAGGAAAAATGGCTCCAGTTCCTTTGGACCGGGATATCCATAATTTGTGAGATCCTTTGAATTAATTGGGGTAAGACATTCCAAGTATATATTATGCAATTCTTATTATTAAGCAGTCCCCCTAAGGCAACCAGGACAGTATCAAGAATTTTCTTGAATCTCCTAGCTAATAAGCTTGAAGCTCCTCCAATTAGGAGTGTATCATCGGCAAAGAGAGAGTGGTTGATTTATTTTATTCCTCTCACTATGCTGATGCCAGTTATCTCCCTTTTTTTCCTTTGGTTTTCAAGATGAATGCTTAAAGTTTCCTCCATGATGATGAAAAGGAAAGGGGAGAGAGGACAACCTTGCTCAATCCTCTAGAACTTCGGAAGTAACAGTTGGGCCTTCCATTGATCAAGGGGGTTGTCCAAGGATTTGAAATACATTCCATTATGATATTGATGAATTCGTTAGAAATTCCAAACTTCTGAAGTACAACCACTAGAAATTGGTGGCTAAACCTATCAAAGGTATTTGCCATGTCAAGCTTAATGACCATGCTTTTTTCTTTTCTTTGTATATTGATATGAATGGCTTCTTGCACCAGAATAAAATAGTCTGTTATCTATCTTTTTGGGACAAATCCGCCTTGATTCTCTGAGATGAGAGTGGGTAAGAGCTTTTTCAACCTATTTGCCAATATTTTTGTGACAATTTTATAGGAGGCGTTACAAAGAGAGATGGATCTGAAATGATAAAAAGGGAGGGGGTTCAGCTCTTTGGGGATGAGCACAAAATGAGAAGTTTTTGTATTTTCTCCCATCTTGTTTTTTTTTAACATTTTTAACCATCCTGATTAGATATTGATTTATTATGTCCCAATGAGTCCTGTAAACAGCAATGGTGAAGCAATCTAGCCCGGGAGCCTCGTCCAGCTGCATACTCCACGTAGCTTCTCTTATTTCTTCCTCAGAAACCTCCTGTTCCAACTCGCTATTTTGTGACTCGCTGATTTTAAAATCTAGCTAAAGGAGAAAATCCACGTTGTCTAGATGATGGGCATCAACAGATAAGAGGGATTTGAAATGGTAATGGATTGCTTCTTTGATTTCCTCTTGCTCTTTTACTTCTTTCCCCTTAGCAAGGATTTTGTTTATTTCATTGCCAGCTCTTCTGAGCTTGAGATTGTTATGGAAGAAAGATGTATTTTTATCTCCTTCTTTGAGCGAGAGGCACCTCGATTTTTGTCTCAGCTCTTCCTCCTCATGCCTATTCTACCTATATAACTCCATGAATTTTTTTTTTTCATGGACTTGTTCTTCCTCTGATGTTTGTTGGATTTCCTTTTCGTGGTTCCATTTTTCCAATTTTCTATGCAGCTCAATTTTTTTATTTTTCTCTACTATTGCATACTCTTTTGCCCACTTTTTGATTGTTGTTCTTAAATTTTTTAATTTGGATTCCCAAACAAGGTGAGGGGATCCAATAACTTCCATATCCCAACTGTTCTTGATGATCTTGCTGAAGTCCTCCTTGTTGTCCCAATTTTTGTTATATTTAAATGGGATTGGCCTGAAATTTCATATTCTGTCTAGAATCAAAACCACTGGTTTTGTGATCTGAGGCTATGGCATGGATGATCTTGCCTTTTATGGATGAGAATTATGCTACTATACTTTCATGGATTAAGATCCTGTCTAGTCTTTCTTTGATATTATGAGTTCCTGCTCTTTTGTTGCTCCATGTAAATTTTCCATTACATGGCGGTATGTCAATGAGTTTATGGGCTTCCATTATTTCTTCCAGAGCAGCTCTTGATGCGTCAGTGAAATATTTCCCTCCCATCTTTTCTTCAATGTTCCTTAATAAATTCAAGTCACCTCCCAAAACCATCTTACTTCTTTGGCATTCATGCATCTCTAATTTAACAAAGTCCCAACAATAGGCTTTGTCCCTATAATGGTTTGGGGCATAAATGTTTAACACTGTGAATTCTTCATTTGTGATTTTGTTTTTGAGGTCAGTTCTAACGCACCAGTAATTCAATTTTTGACTGTGAGGTCCCATTTCCTCTTGTTCCACATTGTACCTATTCCTCCTGAGGTACCCAATGAGTTTGTCACTGTTCCTTCAAAGCTTTTATGTTTTTTTTATGAATTTTTGAAAATATTGGTTCGGCATTTTGGTCTCTTGGAACAAAAGGATATCTAGTTATTCTTGACTGATGATATCTTGAGTTGCGTTGGATTTTATAGAGGAGCCCAAACCCTTGGTGTTCCAAGAGACCAAACTCATTACTTACTTGCTTTTTTTGGTTGCTCTAAGGTGTTGCTTTCTTCTTTGACTTTGTTTCTTGTAAGGATACTATCTATGGTGGGAGGAGGGGAAGGAAAGTTTTCAATGGGGGAGTGTATAACTGCTAAAGCTTTGTCTTGAGAAGGAGAATGAGGGGATGAATGATCTTCTTCTTCCAGGGCTTCGAATGGGTTTGATGATGAGGGTATTGGCTAAGTCAAGATGGGAGGGGGAGAGAAGGTTGCACCCGGGGTTTCTAGGGGTTGCTTTGGTTTTGGAGCTGATTTCTTGGAGTTTGTTTTCTTTTTTTTTAACTTGTTCCCATGTGTCTTCATTGGCTTCTACATTCTCCGTCATTTTAGTTTCTTTTAGTTTACTACACCTATTATAAAAATCACCATATCCATGGCATACCTTACATTTGAACGAGATTTTTTCATAGTCTAGTTGATGAATATGGGTTCACTAGTCCACCTTGATCTTGATTGCTTCCAGGAGGCCCTTCCCTAAGTCAATTTCTACATAGATCTTGGTGCATGCATGCATGTTGTCCTTTGGTTTGCATCTATCAATGTATTTTCCAACAACATTTCCTATTGCTTTAATCGATTCGTCTCCCCAACAATGGAGAGGGAGGTGAGGCAGACAAACCGAAACGAGGACTGCATTAGGCATATCCATTTATGGGTCAAAATCTGGTCACCATCTATTCAGGTAGAGACCTCTTGAGACCATGAAGTAAGGGTCGTTTCTGAAGATGAGATTCTGGTCTTCTTTGGTTTCGAAGAGGAATGCATTGTATCCTCTTCCACAAAATCTTATTGTGATTTTCCCTTGAATGTTTACACTCTAGTTACGCTCCACCCATTCTGTATAGCTTTGGGGGAGGGACACAGTCTAGTAAATTGACCAACCAAACCTCTCTCTGCTAGAGATATAGCAAGTTTTCTAGGGAGACTAGGAGGCAAAGAAATTTTTGGGATATCAACGAGTTTTTTAACAAATTTTGATGTTGTGGGTTTGTTTCGTGGGGCACCATTTTCAGAGATCAGAGAAGCAAAAACCACTGCTTGTTCATCAAAGTCTTGTAGCTGGGAGGAGTCACTCCAAGCATTGAAAACCAGGGGGTCGAAAAAGAGCCAGCAATAGCATTGATCGAAGGAGGAAGGCAGAGCCCGAATGCAGCCATGCCAGGAGTGGAAGCAGACGGCCCAGGAGCAGGGGCTACCAGACGGAGGGCCTGCAGAAGGCTACGGGAGCCACGTGTGGGCAAGGGCACAGGAGCTCCAGTTCAAAAATGCACAACCACGTAATTCTATTGTTCTAAAAATCAGTAGGAAATCCATTTTTATAATATGGAAATGTCGAGTAAGGAATATCTACTTTAGTGCATTTGGTAAGAAGACATCATAAGGTATTTGGTAAAAGACACATGATGCGTACGAGAAATTGTAAAAGGATTTGGATTGAATATACAAAATTTGTTTCTTCCTATGCTATTAATACCATGTTACTCTATCTCTAAATATTGAAAAATTATGATCCCTTATCTCTAGGTACCATGGATTGATATTTCCCTAGTTAGTTGTTGTGTTGGGTCATGTTGAACATGGATACAATGGTGCTAATTGACATGGATAAGATTAATGGGGCCAATTTCACCCTATGGAAATCAAAGATGGATGATATACTAATTTTGAAGGATAAGTATTTGCCAATTGAGGGAGTAGAAAAGAAATCCTTATTGATGGCATATGAATATTGGAATAGGTTTGGTAGGAAATCCATTGTTATAATATGGAAATGCCGAGTAAAGAATATCTACTTCAGTGCATCTCGTGAGAAGACATCATAAGGTATTTGGTAAAAGACACATGATATGTATGGGAAAATGTGACATCAAACAAATTTTTCTTAATGAAAAAGCTCTATAAGCTTAAGATGAAGGGCAGTACTTCAATTTAAGAGAATTTAGATGGATTTAATATAATTACCAATTAGCTTTTCTCCAAAAAAAAAATGTTATGAATGATGAAATTAGAGTCATCCTACTCATGTGCTCCATGGAAAATAGTTGGGAGAATTCAATAGTAGCTATGAGCACTTCAACATCTATAGAGTCCTTGAAGTTTGATGATGTTAGGATTAGATTAGTAAATGAGGAGATTCTATTCCAATCAATTGTGAAAAATTAGCAAGGAGAGGCTCTAGCCTTAGCTAATTATGTAAGGAAAATTGAGCGCAATTAACATGGGTTTTCAAGATCAAGAGGTAGATCAAAAGAAGGAGAGGAAAACTTAATTTCTTTTATAGTGGGAAACTAAGGCATGTGTAAAGAGAATTTAAAGCCTAAAAGAGAGAGGAGGATGAACAAAAACCAACCAACACAAATAAAAAATCAAGCAACACAAATGAGAGTGATATTGTTACTATAGTTTTAGAAAGGAATGTTTTATTTACTTTTTAAGTAGGAGTAGAATGCTTATATAATTCTAGCAGCAGCATTCATTGGATCCTTGACACTTAGACATCTCACCATGTAACTCATACATACATACATACATACATACATACATACATACATACATACATACATACATACATACTAACTACACTACATATTATAATATATATATATATATAATATATATATATATACTATATCTATTATATATATATACAGAGAGAGAGAGAGAGATACACATATTCAAGAAGAATCACAAAGGCATACAACCATATGCACAACAAATTAACACACAAAAATTAAACTCGTGGAAAAGGCAGAAAGCCATCATGTGGTCTCTCATGCTCATGTAATTCACATTCTTCAAAAAATTTAATAATACATTTAAATACATGAGTAGGTGGTGAAAAGATAGTGTGTCTATCTTAGACTCTCTTGGTTGAGACAATTTCTCAACTTACACAATAATTTAGGAGAGCTAGTTGGAGAGAATATCTCATCCAAACTAGACTCCTTAGTTTGAGCAATTCTCATGGTTTTATTTATTTAATTTAATAATTGCATTTATTATTGATTTTTAAGAGAGTGAGGCTAACACACGTGTATATATATAT